>SKCR01051028.1:0-38387 GCA_019454045.1 Zanthoxylum bungeanum | reverse complement strand
GTTGATGTGTTCACACATAATTTCATGTCTTGATTTGATCTTGGGACCTTAGAATAAACCAACAGCGCCATGCCTACCCAATTCTCCAGAAATATCCTTACAGGAATAAAGGATCTATATCAAGCGTAGTATACGTAGTATTGCGTATTTCTGTCCAGTATCAGATGATCACATGCAAGGCCTGGGGCTGGTACAGTGTCTGCCCCGTACGAAGAATATATCGGATTACGAGCAACTAGTCTCTTTAATATCGGATAATCATGACCAAGTCATATTATCCCGACGGTTGCAACCTTTTTAGAGAACCAGTTATGTATCCCTGCGCGATCATCATCTCCATATGACTGGAGTGACACTTCCGTCTTGACATCACACCCAACAAACTACGATTCTCAATATACCTAGCATTGGCGTACACAGAACCTGTAAACACAACCTGATTTCGGTCTTCCATAGACACATAGTCATACTACGAATGGAATTCCGAGGGGGTCTATCCAGAGCGAAGTTGTTTCCTGTACCATCGGTGAAACACAACCTCCTATTACACTTGCATGAGTATCCTATACCCAAATATATGAGAACTATGCCGTTGTGCCCTCACAACGCGCACAAGTGTAATACTAGTCTTTTACTCATTCATCGATGTCCAATCTCGATAATGCTCTGACTAGGGATGTTTAATGATTTATCCTTCGTGGATTGATACTGTCTCATATCATTCTCAATCCAGGAACAAATCACAGGGACCTCCTATCATTTATATATCTAGGTGATCTAATCACAAATGATAAGAGTGCAATCTCCTTTGTCACATAGTTAATTTGTACAACAACACCATGATCTGTAAAAATAGTGACGCTATGGGTCATAATTGTCCAACAATTGATTCATGGAAGTACATTACTGAATGTCACTACACCATGAGAATCGGGACATGGGATGTCGTTTCAATAAGAGTAGTGGGAGTTTCCAGTTTGAGTTTTTTCAATAATAGTAATTTAAATTTGAACAATGTGTTATATATTCATGGTATTCGCATGAAGTTAATTTCTGTTTCTAAAATTTTGGATGATGGTTTTTCCGTTTCTTTTAATAGTAATTTATTTATTATTGGTAGAAATGGATTAATTATATGCACATAAAACTCAGAAAATAATTTATGTGTTAAGGCCGTTAACACATTATTCACTGCTCAACACTAAAATGTTTAAGGTTAAAAAACCTAAAAAAAACGGCAAAAGATTTCTTGCGATGACACATATCTGTGGCATCATAGACTTGGTCATATTAGCCTTGACCGGATAGATAGGTTGATAAAAAATGGAGCTTTAAACCAGTTAAAGCTTGGAACTTTACATGTCTGTGAATCATGTCTAGAAGGAAAGATTACCAATAGACCTTTTACTGGAAAATGTATAAGAGTAAATCAACCACTTGAGCTAATACATTCAGACGTTTGCAGAGCGATGAATGTAAGAGCCCGAGATAGTTATGAATATTTCATCACATTTATTGACGATTATTCCATATATGGCTACGTTTATATGCGTGCAACACAAGTCAAATACTTTTGAAAATTTCAAAGAGTATCGTGCTGAGGTTGAGAACCAATTAGGTAAGACGATCAAAACTTTACGATCGAATCATGGGGAGAATACCTTGACAGAAAATTTCAAGGAATTCTTAGTTGAACATGGGATAATATATGTAGGACATAGAAATTGACGACGCTGTTCTAGGCTCGCGGCCTAGTTGAGAGTATGGAGTAGCCCACATGGGAACTAAACCGGAGAAATAACATGGAGTCGCCACCCGGTGTGAACCGGGAAAATGATTTAAGGCCGCACTCACCCATCGCAAGGGAAGACCTCAAACCGTTGGGTTCAGAATGGTCCCTTACTTATGCCACTTGTAATGATATGATTTGTACAATAATCTAACCAATCCTAAGCAACATATATTTCCAAGGATAATCTACTTCGAAGTTCATGCATAAAAAATAAGTTGGAATAACGACAAGCATATAATTTCATAAACATATTATATTGATAAACACAGAGATGCAAATAAACAATCATTGTACAAGCATGCATACTAAAGAGAGGCAATTAAGTGCATAAATATTGAAGAGATCTAACTAAACATATGATGGGGAAGGGAATGACTAAGGGAACAAACATGCATGAAACATGATAAAGGAATCTGTCCAGTGTATGCGAGTTTGTGTAGCGTTCGTAAACGCGTTTGAACGGTAAACAGAATGCAAGCGTTCAAATAGCATTTGATAACGCGTTCAAACGATAAACAGAATGTCCGCGTTCGTATATCGTTTGATAACGCGTTCGAACGAGATGATACATGATGCATGATACAATAAAATGCATACGCGTTCGAGTAGCGTTCGTAAACACATTTGAACGGTAAACAGAATGCAAGCGTTCGAGTAGCATTCTGAGGCGCGTTCGAATAGAAATAAGACAGAATGCATACATTCGTGTAGCGTTCATAAACGCGATCGAACGGGATAAGACAGAATGCATACGTTCATGTAGCATTCATAAACGCGTTCGAACGAGATTGCCAAAAATGGCATCCGAAATGAAAAAACACATATATATGGATAAACAAATACACAATGTAGGACCTCATGTGCCCGATGGAACACATTTCACATTCAATCGGGTGCACCTCATCTAGCGCGGCAAAACATCATGGAAAAGGTAGCCTTTTAGACATTTCCTTCGAATAGAGGACCTTTAATCCACCCTAGTTAGCCCATGCGCACAAGAATGCATAGCATGCGTAAATAAAGGTAACAGTAATATAGGACCTCGTATGCTCGATTAAATATATCTCACATTCAATCAAACATGCTCCGTCCGGCGCGGCAAAACATCGTCGAAAAGGTAGCCTTTAGGCATTTCCCTCGTATAAAGGACCTTTAATCCACCCTAGTTAGCCCATGCGCACAAGAATACAATGCATAAATAAGTAACTTGCAGAAAGTAATAGCATACTAACAACTAAATCATGCCTAAAAAATAAATAACATACTAGCAACCCAATCATGCTCGAATACAAGGTTGGATGAAACGAAATGTGTGAATCTCTCAAGTGGTATGTGGCATTGTATCCTGAATGCAAACCGCAATACCGTCCATTCGGATTCCACTACGAAATTTACGTCCGGGTTTCCATCCGATATACCACAAGAGAGAACACATGTTCCATTCATTCAAGGACCACAACATATATCAACAAACGACTCTCATGCGAATGAATTCTAATAAACAAAAAAAAGATGAGAATAAATAAGAAGGGTGCCCTCAGGTCTAACCTCTTAGGTCTTCTCTCGAAAGTGCGTTACACGGCCGTCGGAAGGATTGATGCTCTGCAACTCCTCCGGTTCACTGGTCCGCTGCTCTCGTTTGCTGCTTCGCTGTTTTGAGCTGTCGTTTCCTCTATTTTGCTGATATTTTTGCTGTTATTTTACTGCTGTTTCTTGCAGTAATTTAAGGGTTTCAAAGTACAGTTTTTGGTCTGGTTGTGCAGCAATGTAGGGGGTTTTGATGTGTGAGTATTCGGTTGCTTGAGAGAGGAGGAGAAGAGGATTATGTGTTTGCTTGTTCTTGTTGTCTTGGGCGTGTGAGCTAGGAGAGAGCAAGGTTTGGATTTGTGTTTCTTTATAGGCAAAGGCTAGGGTTTCTCTTGTTTGAATAAGAATAGGATCAATCAATTATAGGGGGAATATTTCTAATTAATATCTCTCAAGGAAGCATCTAATTAAATTAGGGAGGTGATTTGTTCAAATTAGGAATGGATTTATTTGATTTTATTATTTAGGTATGTGAATTATTTAGATTTTATTTGATTTGTTTTAATTTCACCATGTGTTAAATATGTGTTTTGTTATTTTTGGGTGGGTTTTGGTGGGCTAAATGGGCTTGGGCGTGAGGCTGGCAAACAAAACCAGAAGTACCGACACCGTTCGAACGCCTATTCTAACGCTACACGAACGCCCGCAATCTGCTTGACATTCGAACATGTTCACGAACGCAGCACGAACGAAAGCAGTGAACATGTGAATTGAATCTGATGACATTCTTATTCTAAATTTCCCCTTCCGACATTCGTTTCCCGTGACTTTCGTAACCTAAAGAGTAGTGCCTCCGTACGAGACTCATCATCGGGACTTATATGCAAAATGCAGTGCCTATAATATCCCAGCTCACAGCACCTGGAACACCACAGCAAAATGGTGCTGAAGAGAGCAAAAATTGGACCCTACTAGACATGATAATATCTATGTTTAGTTATAGTTCACTACCTAGTTTATTTTGGGGATATGCATTGCAAACATCAATGTATAGCCTTATTGTAGTTTCATCTAAGTCTATTTCTAAGACTCCCTTAGAGTTGTGGAATGGTTGTAAAGCTAGTTTATGATATTTCCGCATATAGGGGTGTCCAGCACATGTTTTGAAGACTAAGACTACTAAGTTGGAGCCACTTTTTTAGGTGTGCTTATTTATAGGCTATCCTAAAGAGACTAGAGGTGGATTATTTTATAGTTCGGAAGATAACAAAGTGTTTGTGTCGAAAAATGCTACGTTTTTAGAGGATGACTATATTAGGGAGTTCAAACCTCGAAGTAAAGTGTTACTCGAGGATTTACTTGTTGGTTCGACTAGCACACCATCGTCAATAATAGTTGAAAAAAACATAGCACCTTTGACATCTGAGCTTCAGATGCAAGTTTGTCAGAATGATCTGCCACCTAGACGTAGTCAGAGGGTTGTACGACAGCCTGATCGTTATCTAGGAGTTGGAGAGGCACAAATTTTCGCTTTCAGTGATGGTATAGATGATTTGTTGACCTATCATAGTGCAATGGATAATTCTGATAAAGAGGAATGGCTTAAAGCCATGAACCTCGAGATATAGTATATCTAGTCTAACTAAGTCTGGCAACTTGTAGACCAACCTAATGGGGGTAAAACCTATAAGTTGTAAGTGGATCTACAAGAGGAGATGAGAGTAGATGGGAATGTACATACCCTAAGGCTAGGCTAGTAGCCAAGAGTTATACCCAGAAAGAGGGAGTTGACTATGAGGAGACTTTCTCGCCAGTAGCCATGCTTAAATCCATCTGCACTATTCTGTCCATTGCCGTATATTATGAATATGAGATTTGGCAGATGGACGTCAAGACTGCATTCTTGAATGTCAATCTTGATCAGTGTATCTATATGGTAAAACCAGAGGGGTTCATAGTCCAAGGACAGAGCAAAAGGTTTGCAAGCTGCAAAGGTCCATCTATGGACTCAAGCAAGCATCTCGATCTTGGAACATATGATTTGTGTAATATCCCCAATCCGGAGATGCTACCGGCATGGAATAGACCGTTCTATTCCCATGAGCCTCTGACTTCCTGACAATACTAAACTCATTTCATGTATAATCTCATGCATGGGACCATTGCCCAACTTAACATCATAAATGCATAATGCTTTTCAACTAAATACTCAAATTCACTACACATCTCAACTTTAGTAATGAACATTTATAACTCTTGACATATGTATTCTTACTAAACAAACTATATGATACATGACATTTTCTAACACTGAACTCTGACTTGACCTGGTGGATCAAACCTTATAGTGATTGCCATCAGTAATCATCCTCCCAACCTCGTCCTCCGGGAATACCTGCAAAATTGAGAAACTGGGAGTGGGGGGGTTAGATCATTGAACGATCTCAGTGAGTGGACGATTAAAACAAAAGCTGATGTGTTTTTATAAAAATATTTCGTTAAAAACTCGATTTGTCACCAGAAAAGTCATTTTTTTAAAACACTTTTCTTATCTGAAAACCTCACTTTTCTCCAAAAATTTTCTGTAAAAACTATTATGTGTGTAAATTCTGAATATTTTCTATTAAAACTAAATTTTATTTTCTAAAAATTCTTTTATAAAACCTCATTTTCTGAAAACTGCATCTAAAAAAAAATTTCAATGTAATTCTGTCACTGAAATCTGTTTCTGAAAAACCTGACGCATGGGGGCATTACGTATCATCATCCCCTCATACGCCTCACTAGAGCCAGGAGTGCAAAACAATGACATTGGGGCGTTACGTATCGTCGTCCCCTCAAGCAAGCCATTACATATCCCTAAATCTAGTGGTCTTGGGGTGATACATATCACCGTCCCCCAAGCCACTAAACTAGAACTGGGGTGAAAATCTATGCTACCCTCCAAGCTCTGAATCTAGGATCTAGGGTAATCTGTCATCCCTAGTCCTGAACTAGGATCTGGGGGCGTTACATATCGTCTTCCCCATAGTCCTCTGCATGTGCACATATCCTCTCCCTCAATTCCATATATGTGATAAGTTACATATTGATGTGGGTTTTTCCCACATGTCTCGAAAATATAAAACTCATGTTTTGAAAATATTTCTTTTCTAAACCATTTCTCAAAACATGGTAAACAAAATATAACTAATAGTGAAGTTAGCTAATGCCCTAAAAGCGAAAAGTAAGTCTGATATGAATAATAACATAATAAAAGTCAACTTAAAAGAAAAGTGTCCACTCACGGATTTGGAATCTGGCTGGCATTACTCATTTCCTGAAGAAAACTCTGGTTCCTGCGATGATTTATAATTAATAACTTTGATTAGAAAGTAGCCTGGGGAACATATTCTGAATTAAACTAAATTTATCCACTCAAGCACTTATTATTATTTCAAGGCATATCGTACTTATATCATGACGTAACATGTATACACGAACTGATATGAGACCCTTAGGGTGGCCTCTAACATGCTAGGGTGAAACTGGAATGATTTAAAACTGAATTGGGGAATTTTTTGGTCATGTGTCGCGACTCGGGCCTTTTGGGCGTCGCGACGCGCATATACACAAATGAACCAGTGAGCAACTCTGGTTTCGCGTTGTGACGCCAGACCTTGTGCGTCGTGACACTCACAATTCCCTAAATTTATCTGGGAAAAATTCCCAGCACGCGGAGCGTTCTGCGTCGTGACGTTAGGCCATTTTCAGGTCTTTACTTCCACTTTTCATGCCTAGTTTTCTCAGCACTCTTCCCACACTTCCATACTGAATTTCTACTCATCAATTCGTTAAACTTCAATGTGAATTCTTATTAAACTAATACTACTCAATCCACTTAACTCTTTAATCTCATAATCCCAATAGCTTAATACCTAGGGTTTCCAAATATTTGGTTCTTACTTAACACAATCAATTCCATGCTTATTATGCCACTAAATGCAATCCCTAAGGTGCTACTAGCATTCACATATCATCATATTAATAAAATTTCTCAATCTAAAATTTGGGTCAAGATGACCATACATTTTTTCCTTTGATTTCTACCATTCTACATGCTTTCAATGGTTTTCATCTTCCTTCTAGCTTATGGGGAATGGCATTTGTCTCCCCCTCTTTCCTTCTTCTTCGTTCTTATTTCTTTCTTCTCATTTCTCCTTCTTTCTTCCTTCTTCTTTCTCTTCCACGTTTTCTCTTTTTTCTCTTTTCTAATTTGTGAAATATTGAATAATACACCCTTTTTATACTATGGGTTATATGAAATTAATGAAATTGTAGAAGAGTTTAAAAAAATTGAGAAACTTTGAGATTTTTCTAGATGGGTCCGGGATAATATTCACCCAGATTTGTGACCTGTGTTTTTGACCAATTTCTGGTTCGAACTTAGAAAAATGTTCAACTCATAAATTATAGGTCTCGATCTCAGGTTTCCGACGATATAAAATTCATAAAAATCAGAGTTCGTATGGGAAATTTATGGCCTAAATACCATGGGTTATTTAGAGTAGAACATCATACAATTTCGTATTGGAATTTCGAAGAATATACCGATTATCCCCAAGGCCATTTCATGAGTGTATATGTGTCCATACATAATGTTTATTATGTGACACTCATCTCATAATATAACAGTAGTCGAGATTACTAATCGTTACAAATTCTCCCCATAAATAGGATTCATCCTCGAATCCTTTATGGGGTCTAACTGGCAGATTCAGATTCATCTTGGTTCTAGAATATCTTGTGTTTCTGCTATACTTATCTTCCTTACCTTCCTATCTGCTTTCATGTTCGAGACTTACTATTTAAATCTTATGAGAAACTCTCGTCATATTTGTACGTACTCTCCAATGTTCGTGGGCCTTAGCGAACTTCTACTTAGTACTTTACACTTACCGTTATACTATATCTAACTTTATGCATCTTGGAAATCTCATTTCTGACCCTTTAGTTATATGTAACGTTCTATATTCTAGTTATTTGCATGATCTAGAACTTTGAAAGTTATACTATATATTCGTGACTTATCATCCAACTCATTTTAGTTTCATTCTGATTTGAAACCCTTTATACCTTCTGTCATGACAACAATAATTCCTAAATATCCTCAGGAACTTCTGTTATTCTTTATGTTTAAAATATCACCATAGTACTTTATAACCAATAACTTTCACTTTCTCTTTATAATTTATACCTAAGAACTTCTATTAGTACTTTGTACTTTGGGTTCTTCTACTTAATAAGATATACCTTATTTTAACATTTATTATCGTACCTTAACCAATTATTTGACCCTCTTTGGTTCCTCCATACTAATTCTTCTCTGCTTATAAGATTCTTCCTTCGAGTTTTCGTACAGACGACTATCTATAAGTTTAGGACTTCATGACTCATAGTTAACTTTTCCATGTATTCTCATTGTAAGCTGATAGCTTCCATATTTAGGATGTCACATCAGGGTAGTTTTCTTCTAGTGATCCTTCTTGATTAGCCAAGGGGTTCTAAGGTAAGGTATCTATTCTAAGTGTGACTGTATACACCATAAGCTAAAGCTATATTCTTTATTATAATTATCGTCACCAGTCATGCTATTCTGGTTTACGTTTCTGTACCTTGACATGACTTATCCATTATGCTTGGTTGCATTCTAGGATATTTCCCTTTTGTTATTCTCATAGTCTTATTCTGCTAAGTGGCGTTAACCGGACATATGTAAGTATATGCGACTTATGAATCTTATTTTTACCCGTGGTCCACTTACGTAACATACCTTGATGATTCACTTACTGTGCTGAATGCAACATTGTAGTAAACTCATTTTCTCGATCCCATACTATACTACATATCCACCAAACCACCCAAGCCCGTGGCTAAGGCCATTCCAGGCCCGGGGTGGTTGGTCAACTTAACTATGGCTGGTTACTTATTCAGTTATACCAAATTCATTGTTAACACATCTTTACTTAATTACTTCACATACTGAACCGTTTTCCTTACCTAGTTATGCTTCTAGGGTATCCTACTTTCAATCATTTTTATAGTCTTGTCCTATCAGCTGTTGTCCATGTCTCTTCTATATTAGTTACCTAGTTTCTTTGGCCGCTATTACATCATTGGTCATGTTTAATGTTGTCACTCATATATTAATGTCATTACTTGTCTATTGCTTTCTCTTTCCATCAATCTTTCTGGGCAACCTCTCCCTTAAATTCTTTACTTGGAGATTCTTTTCTCTCCTCATATGCTCTTATCATATATCTAGAACTTTTGGGTTCCATATCTTTATCTTTTTCCCTAAGGGGTATTATCTTTCAATTGTCTCTTACCATTCCTTGTAGAATATTTACTACAATATGGTTTTTACTTGTATAATAAGGTAGGACCTGGGCCTTAAACCTCTCTGATTATGGCGTTCTCACTAGTTACATGTGCTGTAGTTGCACGTACTTGTCATTTACTAATCTATGACTCACATTATCATATATAAGGTGTTGGTTTCTCACTAAGATACTTCCACTAGATATTACCTAGATTGTCTCCAATTTTACTTTACTTTCGATTCGCTTTCTGACTATCAATCATACTACCTCTTATTATGAACCCTGTTTAGGGTCATGCTCTTTACATACTCTATTATTCGTCTATGCACTTCTTTCCACTAATCTTTGTTGGTTAACCGCGTTAAGTCATTACTCTTTCTCAAAATCCTACTAAGCTCTATTTGTTTCCTCGTTATAAATTTAGATTTCGCTACTTAGATTTCCTTCTTATCTTAGTCCTTCCAACTCCCGGTATCTTTACTCCCCTGAGAACTTCATCAACATTGATTAATTAAGAAATCTCCACTAAAATTCTTAGTTTGGGTGTTACTCTCTGTTAGTTTTTCTTTCTCAATACTATGAGACTCTTATAAGTTATAAATTGTATCCTTGAAAATTGTTACCTCAAATTTCTTCGTACTTTTTAGTCTTTACTTCTTTAATGATTTCTAATTCAATAATGGCTTCTAGATTTGAGCTCGAATTATTATGACTTCGAACTATTCTATCTCATACTTCTCATCTATATTTCCTTTAAACTTCTTTGATTCGACTATCTAGTTGTTTCTCGACTTGTTAACATGTCAAATACATTCCTTGGAAATTATGAATAAATACTTCTTTTATTTACTTAAACTTGGAAATGTTCTAATTAGGTTTTCCCAAGCCTACTAGAGTCGGGGCTGCTGTAAGAAAGAGTTGTCATTCGCTCCGTCGGGACCCAGTTTGACTTACTCAATGTCTTGGGGTTCCACGACTTTCTTTACCTATTACGAGGTCTCATAATCATTTTTATTTTCAACTATATTCTCTTTGTTAGTGTATTTACTAACTTTTTTGCTACTTCTATATCTCTCTTTACTATCTTCAGACCCTATTTCCTGGCTCTAATCTATGCTATTAAGGCCAGTGCTGATGCATTCCCTTGTACTCTTTCATAGACTTCTAATCTATACTCATGCTATAGGCTACAATTATGCCACTTATTCTTACTATCATACTAGTATATTTCGTTAAATCTTGTATGTTTACGATCTAACGGGTCTGTCTTTTTTCTTACTAGTACCGTATTTTGCCAATCAGGATCTAAGCCGAATTCTCCTTTTTTTTAGCCTTGGCGGCCTTCTTAATTTTTATCTTGGATTATCTATTTTCCATTGTCTTCTACCTCAATCTTGGAATAAACTCTCATTGGGCTTTATTGCGGTTATTTTCGCCTATGCAGAGAAAGTCTGGAACTAACATCTTACATGTTGGCAGACATCAGTGTCCTCACTCTGACATTCTATGTCCTGGTAGAGTCTATTACTTATGTAGGATAGGTATAAGATATATTTCATCAGAACAACTTTCTTAACTGAAATCACTAGGTGGCGAGGACTTTGGCATACCGGGCCCCATCTATGTCAGTTCCTTTGGTTGAGGCAATTAATCATTTCTCTTTATGGCCTTCACTTTACTTGCTTTATTGGTCTGAGTTTGGGTATCTAGAACTCTACATCCTTTGCGGCATCTTGTGCCTATTTTATCATTTAATCCTGATTTTGTTTAGGTTTATATCTAGGTCCCAAGATCAAACAAGCAATGAAATACATGTGTGAATACATCAAAGGAGGTAGCGGAATACTCACATCGATCGGTTGAGACGAATCGGCAACAAACAAAACAAGTTTTGGGCTCTCAAAGTGGCGCCAATCACTGCAGGTCACTGCCCTGCAAATCAGATTTTTGAGCTGCGAAATTCAGCTCCAAGATTGCGTCAAACGAATCCCGACTCATGGGTGAACCTCCCTACCACCTTCGCAAGTCTCGTAGTGTGCTAGCACTTGCGGTTTTTGCCACAAAAACCCAACTCTTGGCTTCCCTTTGCTCGGTTTTTACAAAGAAAAACAGTGAGCAATATTGCCCATTTGGGCGTGAGAGTGTGGGGAGAGAAATGGAGAGAGATGAATGTGTTATTGGTTGTAAAACCTTTTCCAAAAAGGTTTAATATTTTTCCATAAAAATATAAAGCATTTACCAAATAAATAAAATGGTAAATACTCCCACCAACTTTCACTATTTCAACCACACACATCAACTATTCATTTTACTTTAATAATGTGATGTGTGTCTATCACTCAATCAATCAATCACATCAATCGATCACATCACTCAAAGTGACTTTTGATTTGATGCTTGATGTGACGAATGATTTGACGCTTGATTTGACTTGCGTCGCCTCACTCGAATTCGAAATACGAATGCGCTCGCAATCACACTCGAGCTCGGTTTCGCTAATTCCTAATTAGCGAATTTTCCGTTGCGTCGTAATTAAATGATTACACCTAGCGAATTCACTATTCACGTCGCTAACAATTAATTCTAAATTAATTCATTCGCCCGAATTAAAATCTAATTTTAATTCCGCGTCGAAATCTAATTTCGTTTAATATATCGAATATATTAATTTATCGATTAATTCCAATTAATCGTTATCTCTCTCTAGACGATTTTTATCCAAGATAAAATATCTCCGTAATTAATCCTAGATTAATTTTCTCTCTCTTCTATATAATCCCAGATTATTTAAGAGTGCGAGTCATACGTCATTGGTGGATTATTGGGAAGCGACCCATGAGATCCCCGGATATGTTGGCAGTAAATACGGTCGTCGGAGTATCCGAATGACGTACATACCAAGTACTACGTTCTACCGATTTACGAGACAAGGTCGACTCCTAGCAAAACACCAAGTCTTCCCAATTCTCCGGACATATTCTTCTAAGAATATTAAGATCTATATCAAGCGTAGTATACCAAGTATCGTGTATATCGGCCCAGTATCGGATAGTCACGTGCTAGGGCTGGGGCTGGATAAGTGTCTGCCCCGTCCGAAGCACTGTCGGATGTCTGGTAACTAGTCTATCTCTATAATCGGATATACATGACCTTGTCATAATATCCCGATGGCCGGCCAGCACTTAAGAGCACTAATACTGTATCCTGCGTGACATCATCTCCACTATGACTGGAGTGATACTTCCGTCTTGACATCACACCCAATACTCTACGATTCTCATATACCCAGCATTGGCGTACACAGAACGGTTAGAGTCCTAGACGACCTCAACTAAAGTATATTGATTGTCGTAAGCATTAGCGGTGTAAGTCTCAGGTTAAGACCATACACACCTACCCTGATGTCGTACTCCCATAGACACATAATCATAATATCAATGAGATTCCGAGGGGTCTATCCAGAGCGAAGCTGTTTCCCGTACCATCGCTGAAACACAACCTCCTATCGCACTTGCATGAGTATCCAATACCCAAATATATGAGAACTATGCTGTTGTGCCCTCACAACGCGCACAAGTGCAATACTAGCCTATTCCGCATTATCGATGTCCAGTCTCGATAATACTACGACTAGGGATTTTAATGATTAATCTTTCGTGGACTGATACTGTCTCATATCATCTCAATCCAGGAACTAATCATATGGACCTCTCTTTCATTTATATATCTAAGGTGATCTAATCACAAATGATGAGAGTGCAATTTCCTTGTCACATAGTTAATTTGTACAACAACACTATGATCTGTACAAATAGTGACGCTATGGGTCATATTATCCAACAATCTCCCACTTGGCACATAGCCAGTCACTCAAGTGTCTTACACCCCCGAACTATGTACGGTTCGCTCAAATTGCTGAGAAAAGGTTTTCGTCAGCGGATTTGCATGATTATCGTCTGACGCGATTTATACGATCATCACACATCGCCACGATGTATGATCCGAACGAATCAGATGAATATAGAAGTATATATCTGGATCGTCGATGAGACCTTTAATTCTTTAGCCTTGTGCTGACGCCTAGCTCAGCTGCTAACAACTATATCTAATCTAATTAGATTTATTTTCGACCCAAATGGCTTCTATTGCTGCCTCAGCTGCAGCAATAATCCGCATTTGTTGTTAATTCGGCAACAGTATCTTGCTCGGAAGATTTCCAGCTCACTGTCCCGTTATTCAAACTTTATACTACCGCAGTATTTAACTGTTTGGAAACTTGCGGCAGTGATCCCAGTCACTTCAAGTTCTCCTTCTCCATAGTTATAGACAACATCTTTAGTTCTCTGAGATACTAACAGATGTTCTTAACTTCAATCCAGTGACTATCACTTGGATTGTCCTGATTGTGACTCCATATGCTCAAAGCGTATGAGACACCATATCAAGTACATTTTAAATGTACAATTTCCCAGAGAGTGTTAACAACTCCAAATCTATCCCAGTAGATCTTTATTCCTTGAATAAAGGTTGTTACTCCCTAGAATTCTACAAAGAATTTCTACGAAAGCCAAGCTTTCACCAATCGCTTTATGGAATTTCATTATCAGTGCTCTCCCACTAACCTCATTATATACATAAGAATCATTTCATTTTGAGTCAAATCATAAACCATTATGATTATTTCAAAACGACAGTTCCAAGAACCTTATGCTTGCTTTAATCCAAACATGGATCGAATAACCCGCAAACCTTGTTTGTCGGTTATACAAAATCGTCAGGATGTTGTAAGCATCCTCTAAACGGTTTCCTTTTCAGGAAAGCGATTTTGATCTTTAACTGACACATTTCATAAATGAAATATGCGGTATCTCAGCAAGCATTATCCAAATGGATTTACCATGGCAACAGGTAAAAGGTTGAACCGTAATCAACACAATGTTGATAACGATACCTTTTTCGTCACAAGCCTAGCTTTGTACGTTGGTATGTTGCCATCCATGTATGTCTTCTTTGAAGACTTACATTGTACCAATAGGCACAATGCCTTGCGGTACGACAACTAGTATCCAAACTTAGTTGTTATACATGGAATCCATTTCGGACTCATGGCATTTTGCCATGATAGGGAGTCGATACTTTGTATCACTTCCTCAAAACGTAGTCGGTTGGTATACCTCCACAAGATTAATATCTTTATGAGGTGAGATCAGAAACCCATACCCTAGGTTGTTTTCTGACTCTCTCCGATCTATCCGGTTCTTGTGTATTCGAAGATTAACGGTATAGATTCATCATTGATGAACTGTTTGTGTTCCATTAAGTACTTCGTGCCTTTAATAGTATTACTCTGATTTTCATCGAGTATCACCATCCTCCCACTGACCACTGCATATCGGTATTCCTCTTAGGAAAACCGCATGGTGAGAAACATCATATTGTTCTCATGTGAGATTTATAAGTACTATACTTATGGTTTCCCTTAAGATAACCTACATTAGCACTTATCCAATTTGGGTTCTAATTTGGTATCATCCAAACGTTATGCCCGGCATACCCAAATTATTAGGAATGAGAAACCCTGTTTCTTTCCTGTTAATATCCTATATGATATCTGTCAAACAGATTTATATGGAACCTTATTCTAAATAAGTTTTGCACTGTTAATACATATCCGTTGAAGGAAATGATAGCTCAGAGCGATTCGTGATAAACCTTATCATGTCCAACAGAATTCGGTTTTTAGTTCGGACACACCGTCAAACTGACGTGTCTCGGGAGGAGTCTTCATTTGAAAGAATATTATACTCTTTCATGTAATTTGAAACTTACTGCTTAAGTATTTTCATTACGGTCTTACCGTGACGGCATAATACTATAGTCGATCTGTTTATCTACTTCGTGTCGAAACTCTAATAGTTTCCGATCTGTGTGTTCTCAAAAGAAACACATAACCATAACGTGATGTTACATCCGTTAAGGTCACGAAATATTCATGTTCACATCTAGCCTAGCTAGATATGGGCCCACTAACTTCACCATGAATAGGGCTAACAGATCGGTGACACTTACACTATTACCAAGTAAACAGTGTTTTAGGTACTTTACCTAACAAACTAGATTCGTAGACTTTATTTGAATAGTCAAATCAGTCCTAGTACCCACTCTTCAAAAGTGCAGATATACGAGTCTTGTTTAATTCTGTCCTAGACTACAATGCCACATATAAGTCTCTACTTGATCAAATCAATTTGAGCTATTTATTTGTCATTCTATATGTTTGAGATTTATTTAATATATCAAAATATAAAATTGTTCACATCTAATGTGTTTATCTTAATATCATCTTTATATAATGAAACACTTTAGTGTTCTAAAATATAAAGGTTATCCACAATGGATTAAACACTGATATAAAGATAATGTCTCTAGTCAAACTAGTTACCTTATAACAATTCCTAATTTAAGTACACACCCGAATGGTAGTTCCTAAACTTAGGCATCTACGGTCGAAACAGTGACTTTCGTCCCGTTTCCGATTCGCAGAGCAATCTCAGCTCGAAGTCAGTATCCTGCTCAAAGCAGATTCTGAACATCAATACATATATTTTATGTACCACACTAAGTATTTAAAATCTAATTTCAATACTAGTAGTGAACATAACTTTGACAAACATTTTTAAAGTCAGAGCCTTGCCCTTTCTTTAATTCTTTCATGTCTGCCATATCCAAATGGTAGTCACTTTGGGATATGTCAATTATCATTTTCAATATTTCACAAACTTTTGGCCAAGCCTTGGGTTTTAGAATATTGAAACGATGTGCACCTCGTGCTACATGCCCAATTGAAAACTTTGACTTTATCTCCTCTAGAATAGTCAATTAATTCTCCAAGAATTATAAATTGCAATTTTAATACTTCTTAAATCTAAAATTAGATTTATGACAAGTATATTAAATTAAGCACTAAAGTCATCATCACATAAATCTTCCAAAGATTTTATGCTCTACTTATTTTGCTTAATTTTGGGCTTAAGGTATAATAAGTTATTTTATCAAATAAAGTAACCTATTGTTTATTCCCAATTTGAAAATTAAATCATTTAAAATATTTTAATCCCAGATTATATTTTAAATATCCAACTTTTCAATTCTTTCTTGATTTCAATAGTCCAACTATTTAATCAATGATTAGTGGTACTATATATTATAATGATTATAATAGTCCAACTATATAATCAAATATAATCCAAATTAATTAACCTCAATTACATTGATTACTATAATCCAATTATAAAATGAACTGTAAACTGAAATTAATTAATTCAAATATATTGATTAATATAATCCAATTATATATAATCAACTATAATACAGTCCAACTGTTTATTAAAACAACATTAAGTATTAGTCCAACTAATACTTTTAATATATGACGAGTGATATTTGTTTGAGCGCGTATGGCGAGTAATTGAACGAATATTGCAAATTCAATTCTTGCCTCCCACTATTTTTCGTCGAGCCTCTAACCCTCTGTCGACTACTCGGGAAACCCTGTTTCCTAGTGGGCTAGGATCCCGTTAAATATCACACAATCTTGACTTTGGCCAACAAATTGTATGATAATTAACTAGGTAGATCTCTAAGATCAATTGGATCCAATCCAATTCCTAGATCCAGTAGGTGGACATCCAAGTCCGAAACATATATCTTATATATGCCTATATATCCAATATATACCCTAACCTATTTCCTCTGAATCAACTAGGCCTTGGCTTTGGCACAACAAACCTAGTGATCCCAGTCAAGCGTGGACCCATTGACCATGGAAGCTTCGTAATCAATGTCGTTGGACAAGAAGTGGTCTTGACTTTGGCCAATAAACCACAACTTGGACAAGACACCAATATGGAACAAAGCCTCGTGATTCAAACACATCTTCGACGGACAAGGGCTTGACTTCGGCCAACAACCCATGCCAATCTAGGATCTTGAGTAAGAATCACTCAATGGAAGGAAAAAACGCATGATATTTGATGAGGGCTTTTCGCGTGCAAATTGGCTACCAATTTCATTATCTTTGTTTAGGTCTCATCATCATACACCCTTAAACATGCATTCTAAATACATAATAAAGCGCATATGAAATAAAATAATAATGATATGCGGATGGAAACTTTACATTGATCCTAGATCAATCTCTCCCTTTCTCACTCAAGCTAGCACTTGTATTACTTCTACCCGTTACACTACACTTCTAAAGAAACCTCATTTACATTGAGGGGAATAGGTGAGAAGAGAATACAAAGAGAATAGAGGTGATAAGGCTGGACACGCAGGTCCAATTTAATAAATCGAATTTATTACAACAATTTCCAAAATTGCCCCACCCGACTAATATCCATCCGATATACATTATTCATTCATCACAACCACGTATTCACACAAAAGCATGCTATCAATCAATAATCAAATTAATTAATCTGATAATTATGTGATCATCCAATGTTCAAACAACGATTTGATTTTACTCGAGTCAAACTCGTTTTGCGAATAAGTACTCAAAGTACGAATTCATGAATTAAATTAAACTACAACATTAAATCTAATTTAATGTGCATTTAATACTAATTCACTATTCAATTCCAAATTAAATATTACACTTTATTTAATAAACCTTTCGACTTAAATTCCAAATTAATCGCATCGGGACTCAAAGCCCGATTAACGTCCAACGTCAATTCAATTCAAGTCTAATGGGCTTTCATTAATTTCTATAAGGCGTGGGCTTCGGCAACCAAAGCCCAATCAAGGAGTAACCCCATAAGCCCAGAAATCAATTTAGGCCCATTAGGCCCAATTAAACTTTAAAGGTTTATAAGTTGCATTTGGGCTTTATGGTTATGGTTTTGGGCCCAATTGGATCCAATCCACATGGCCTAAACCCAACTTGATAAAATCAAGCCCAATAACCCCAATTACAACTTAATAAGCCCAAATCCAATTTAAAGGCCTAATTCATTAAATTACACAAATCCAATTTTGCAATTTAATTACCTAAAGTGTATTACATGGTTAATCACCCAAATCAATATTTCCAAAACATGAAATTAGTCCAATTAATCATGTTCATTATCATCATCACATGTCCAACACATAAATGAAAAAATCAAACCCATCTACATACTTCTTAGTCTCGGCCAAGGAGGGATTTTGTGTCTGATTTGGTTTCAATCCAATCGAACCCACAATCGACATTAAATCTGTTGGATAATATGACCCATAGCGTCACTATTTGTACAGATCACGGTGTTGTTGTACAAATTAACTATGTGACAAGGAAATTGCACTCTCATCATTTGTGATTAGATCACCATAGATATATAAATGAAGAGAGGTCCCTATGATTAGTTCCTGGACTGAGAATGATATGAGACAATATCAAACCCCAAGGATTAATCATTAAATATCCCTAGCCGGAGTATTATCGAGACTGGACATTGATAATGCGGAATAGACTAGTATTGCACTGGTGTGCGTTGTGAGGGCACAACGGCATAGTTCTCATATATATAAGCATTGGATACTTATGCAAGTGCGATAGGAGGTCGTGTTTCACCGATGGTACAGGAAACAGCTTCGCTCTAGATAGACCCCTCGGAATCCCATTGGTATTATGACTATGTGTCTATGGGAGGCCGAAATCAAGGTAGGTGTGTATAGTCTTAACCTGAGACTTGCATCTCTAATACTTGCGATAATCGGTAGACTTTGGTCTTGGTGGTACAGGGCTTTAACCGGTTCTGCGTACACCACTTCTGGGTTTATCAGAGAGTCGTAGTGTATTGGGTGTGATGTCAAGACGGAAGTATCACTTCATTCATAGTGGAGATGATGTCACGCAGGATACGGTATTAGTGCTCTTAAGTGTTGCGCAACCATCGGGATATTATGACTAGGTCATGCATATCCGATTATAGAGACTAGTTACCAGACATCCGACATGTGCTTCGGACGGGGCAGACACTTATCCAGCCCCAGCCCTAGCACGTGACTATCCGATACTGGGCCGATATACACAATACTTGGTATACTACGCTTGATACAGATCTATATATTCCTGTAAGAATATTTCTGGAGAATTGGGTAGGCATGGCGCTTTGCTAGAAGCCACCTTGTCTTGTAAATCGGTATAAACGTAGTACGAGGTACTTACGTGTTCGGATAGTCCGACGACCGTATTTACTGCCAACATATCCGGAGATCTCATGGGTCGCTTCCTGAAGATTCGCCGATGACGTATGACTCGCACTTTAATTAATCTGGGATTAATTCGATGAGAGAGAAAATTAATCTTGGATTAATTACAGAGATATTTTATCTCGGATAAAATATCGTTAAAGAGAGAGAACGATTAATTTGGAATTAATCGATAAATTAATATATTCGATATATTATAACGAAATTAGATTTCGACGCGGAATTGAAATTGGATTTTAATTCGGGCGAACGAATTAATTTAGAATTAATTCGTTAGCGACGTGAATAGTGAATTCGCTAGGCGTAATCATTTAATTACGACGCGACGGAAAATTCATTAATTTAGAATTAGCGAACCCGAGCCCGAGATTGTTTGCGAGTGCATTCGCATTTCGAATTCGAGTGTGGCACGCAACTCTAATCAAGCGTCAAATCGCAGGTCACATCAAGCGTCAAATCACATGTCACTTTGAGTGATGTGACATTTGAGTGATTGATGTGAATTGATTTGAGGTGATAGACAAGCATTTAATGCTTTGCTTTTGAAATAGAAAAATTAAATGGTTTATTAAATATTTTTTGGAAATTATATAAACCTTTTACAATTTTTATTTTCATTATTATTCTCTCTCTCCCATTTACGGTTTTTGCTCTTTTGGAGCCAAAAACTTCTTCATCTTCTCTCTCGGTCTTGGACCGTTTTTCTCTCTGTTTTTCTGGTTTTCTGCCGAGCAAAATGGAGAAGCAAAGATCTTGTTGCAAGATCTGAAGGGGTTATTTAGGGGGTGAGTCTGGTAACGCAGCGGAAGCGGTGAAAATCCGATTTTCAGATTTCAAAACTTTTTCTCGGATAAATTAAATAAACATATTTATTTAATATTCCAATAATCAAATTATGAAAATAAATTCAATAAAACAATTTTAAGTGAATTTACCGAAATACCCTTGCTTTGTATTTTTGTCCGTTTTAGTCCGAAATTGATCCAATCAATTTTGAATGATTCTAAATCATTTCTAAGATGAACTTATGATGTCCAAAACATCAAAACACCAAAGCAACCAAAATCCCCAAATTCTCTCTCAAGCCGAGAGCACTCATTAGTGCCCAATTTGTGCATTTTGCACTTTCATGCTTCAAGACACATCCAAATGATATCCAATCAACACGAAACTTTATATGAATCATATACACACATAAATACACAACATATATGAAAACCCCCAAATTTGGAATTAGTTAGAAACCCTAATTTTTCAATTTCCACAAATTGGACAAATTAGGCTAATTACATTAAATCAAATGTTTCAATCATCAATCTTTCATCCAATTCAAGTCTCAACACAATGAAACAACTCAAGATCAAATCTAGGTCATTTAAGAGTGGGTCAACAACTCTAGAATAGCAACATGGTTTCCAAAACCTTAAAATAATCTTTATAACTACAATAGTTACAAGTTTTCTTCATCACACATGCTCAACACTTTCAACCAAATTTCCATCATCAAAAACACAAGAAATAATGAAAAGAATAACTTAAGAACATCACAAGATGTTGCCTAGATCCTAAGGAACAAATTCCTTTCTAATAGTAAGTTTGAAAAACTTACAAAATCCAAGCTTTTCTTTGAGTTTTTCCTTTTCTCCTTCACTTGCTTTCTTTGTTCTCTTTAATGGTGTTTGTTGTAAAGTGTATTAGGTTATCTAATGCAAATGAAATGAAAACAATATATACTTGTTGAAAATAAGCCCTTGGCCGAAAATCATCAAGTGTATATAACAAATTTAATTTCAATTTCATTTGACATTAATTTGATAAAGTTAATCAAATATCTAAAAACACTTTATTAGATATTTATAACTTAGTCAACAAAGGCAACTAATCCATTTAAATCAAATATCCTAAGTTAAGATATTTATATTTTAATTAATTTAATCATTTAACAATTAATAATCAATTAATTAATCAAATACAAATATATTAAATATATGTATAATATTTACATTAACTATTAAAAACATATATTCATTTAGGATAAAAGTCAAATAACTCATTTTGACTATTAATTAATGTGTATTTAAATTAATCAAGTATTAAATGCAAATACACAATAATTAAGTAAATGACTATCTAGTCTCTTTAGCATTTAACTTGCGTTTAACCATTAAACGACTTTATAAATAATCAATATTATTTATTAATGTTGCTCTAGTGCTCTACGAGTATGTTTCATTATTGAGACTCTCTAGGTTCAGGTATATCCGTCACGAAATCAAATTTCATGTCCATAATCTATCCACCCGTAGATTATGACAATCACGGATAATCTCGCTGAACCATACAGGTCGAGGTCATGGCAAATGTATAATTCCTCCGTCACAGGTATCCGGATAAATCCCAGAGATATAGATGTAAACGTCAAATCTCTATCGGGATTATCCAGTCGACTATTCTATTAGCAATCTCAAAAAGAATGTTTAGAACTAGCTTCTAAACTTACCACGGGCCCATGGTTTTATTTGATTGCTAATCATATATGGACTACCTATGCTCTGGTACACAGAACTGACGGATCCTAGCTTGATACACATAGGACACCCTGAGGATCTATCTACACCCAACGAACAGGCGGAGGTCTGATCTAAATATATCGGTGACGTGACTGCCATCTAAGTGTAGAAGATGTCTCATGTGCCCACAATGGCATCTCAAGTCTAAGAAAACAAGTGCTACTCAACCCAAGAAGATTCTTATTGACGCTGGTGTACCATCCATTAAGAATCTTCGGTGAGTCGTTCAGTGTTTATCCACTATAAACACCTACACGTCTATACTAGTCTCCAAGACTTATGGTTCATTGAGAAACCATTGGAATCATATATTCCAGTATACGACATGTATCGGTCTCAACGGGTTTACTATACTGACCAAGTAGTGTAAACCTTGACCAGGAACTGTCTGAGAATGACAACGTCATGATACGACTCAATGTCCGTTGCGACGCTTTTTGCAACTGTATCATGACTAATCATTCTAGGTTCATTACGTCTTTACCATATAAAAGAATAGATTATATTATAGAAACTGCATATATTATTCATAATAATAATGTTTTACAGAAGTATTTAACAGAAATACAACCGGGAATTGGCGCTCTGAGCACCAACCCCTACAAAATCTCCCACTTGCTCTAGTGCCAATATCGATTGTATCTAATACCCATCGACTCCACGTGTTTATCAAACAACTTCGGAGGCATGGCATTCGTCAGCGGGTCTGCTACGTTGTCTTCACTCGGTACCTTGCACACGACAATATCCCCTCGCGACACGATCTCTCGAATGATGTGGTACTTGCGTTCCACATGCTTCGACTTCTGATGCGCCCTCGGTTCCTTTGCTTGCGCATGGCTCCAGTATTATCACAGTATAACGGAATCGCATTCTCGATACTTGGGACAACTCCCAATTCTGTGATAAAATTCTTTATCCACACAGCCTCTTTTGCGGCTTCAGAAGCTGCAATATATTCCGCCTCAGTGGTGGAATTAGCTGTAGATCCCTGTTTGGAACTCTTCCAACATACTGCACCTCCGTTAAGGGTAAAAACAAATCCAGATGTAGACTTCTATCATCGAGATCCGATTGAAAATCGGAGTCTGTATACCCGTTAACCTGCAGTTCGTTTCCTCCATAAATAATCAACTTATCCTTAGTACCCTTAAGATACTTTAGGATATGTTTAATGGCCATCCAATGGTCATTACCTGGATTGGACTGATATCGACTGGTTACGCTAACAGCGAAACTGATATCAGGCCTCGTACATAACATGGCATACATTATGCTACCCAACACGAAGCATAAGGTTGGTTAGACATTCTAACCTTCTCATCTTCTGTTTGTGGACACATCTTCTTGGAAAGATGAATCCCATGTCTGAACGGTATGTTTGCTGTCTTACAGTTACCAAAGCTATACCGTTCCAAGATCTTATCTACGTACGTTGATTGAGATAACCCAATCAGCCTCCTATGTCTATCTCGATAGAGTTTTATCCCTAAAACATAGGAACTTCTCCCAGGTCCTTCATGGAGAATTTCTTACAGAGATATGCTTTAACGCTTTGTAACATACCTAAATCATTCCCAATGATTAGGATGTCATCAACATACAGGACTAAAAATACGACCATGCTCCCACTGGCCTTCTGATACACACAGGATTCTTCCGAATTCTTGAGAAAACCAGACGATCTGATAATCTCGTCAAAACGAAGATTCCAACTTCGTGAAGCTTGTTTAAGTCCATAAATGGACTTCTTAAGCTTACATACCATACCCGAGGTTTCGCTGGATGTGAAACCTTCCGGCTGTTCCATATAGATTTCTTCATCAAGAAATCCATTTAGAAAAGCCGTTTTGACATCCATTTTCCAAATCTCGTAGTCCATAATACTGTAGGGGTTTTAAGGTGGCAGAATCCGGTACGCAGCGGAAGCGGCGGAAGATCGTATCTTCCGGTTTCAAAACTTTTTCTCGGATTAATTAAATAAACATATTTATTTAATATTCCAATAATCAATTATGAAATAAAATTCAATAAATCATATTTAGGTGAATTTACCAAATTACCCTTACTTTGGTATTTTGTCCATTTTAGTCCGAAATTGATCTAATCAATTTTGAATGATTCTAAATCATTTCTAAGATGAACTTAGCATGTTCAAAACATCAAAACACCAAAAGCACCAAAAATCCCAAATTTCTCATCCTTGGCCCAATGCACCTCCAATGTGCCATTTTGTGCACTTTGTCATTTCATGCATCAAAACACATCAAGATGTAATCCAATGAACATGAAACTTTATATGCATCATATACACTCCAAATACACAACATATATGTAAACCCCCAAATTTGGAATTGGTCATGAACCCTAATTTTTCAATTTCTTCAAATTGGACAAATTAGACCAAATTGGTTAAATCAACTACTTCAATCATGTTTCTTCCATCCAATCAAAGTCTCAACACAATGAAACAACTCAAGCAAATCTAGGTCATCTAAGAGTGGGTCAACAACTCTAGATTAGCAACATGGTTTCCAAAACCTCAAAAGAAAACTTATAACTACAATAGTCACACAACCTTCCTTCATCATACATGCTCAACACTTCCATCAAAACTTCCATCAACAAAAACACAAGAATAAAGAAAGAAATACCTAAGAACATCATATGTAAAGCCTAGATCCTAAGGAACATTTTCTTTCTAATAGCAAGTTGGAAAAACTCACTAAAATCCAAGCTTTCTTTGATTTCTTCTTTCTTTCTCACAAGCTTCCTTTGCTTCCATTAATGGAGTTTTTCTTTGAAATGTATTAGGTTAACTTCCAAATGAAATGAAAACAATATATACTTGCATTAGAAAGGCCTTGGCCGAATTTGACAAAGGTTTATACAAGAAATATTAATTTCAACTTCATTGAATTTCATTTGATCAACTTATCTGATCACTTAATAAATATCTAAAACACCTTATTGATATTTATTTAAGTCAACAAAAGCAACCAAGAAAAATATAACTCTTATATTTAAAGTGTATTGGCCGAATTTAATGGAAAATAAAGGAAAAATATTTTTATTTTTCAAACAATTTTGAACAAATATCTTAAGAAGTCAAAATCAATTTGACAACCTTTTCCTTTAATGTATAAGTCAACAATTGCAACTTATAATCATTTCCTAACTTTATCATTTGGTGATATATTTATATTTTAATTATATTAATCATTTAACAATTAAATAATTAAATAATAATTAAATATAAATATATCAATATATGTATTATATTTACTTTAAATATCTCAAATACATATATTATGATATATGTCAAATACCTTTATTTGACCTTTATTAATGTGTATTTAATAATATCATATATTAAATACAAATACACATTAATTAGGAAATGACGGTTCGGCCCGTTCGCATGTATTTTCGCTTAACGATTAAACGATTTATAAATAATCATCATTATTCATAAATGTTGCTCTAGTGCTCTACGAGTATGTTTCATTATTGAGACTCTCTAGATTCAGGTATATCCGTCACGAAATCCAATTTCATGTCCATAATCTATCCACCCGTAGATTATGACGATCACGGATAAACTAGCTGAATCATACAGGTCGAGGTCATTGCATACGTATAATCCCTCCGTCACAGGTATCCAGATAATCCCAGAGATATAGATGTAAACGTCAAATCTCTATAGGTATTATCTCGTCGACGTATCTATTAGCAATCTCTAAATAACATCGGAACTTACTTCGAAGTATACTGTGGCCACAGATTTAACAGACTGCTAATATATATGGACTACCTATGCTCTGTACACAGAACTGACGGATCCTATCTTGACACACACAGGATATCCTGAGGATCGATCCACACCCAACGAACAGGCGGAGGTCTGATCTAAATAGATCGGTGACGTGACTGCCATCTAAGTGTGGAGGATGTCTCATACATCCACAGTGGTGTCTCAAGTCGAAGGACCACTATGCTACTCAACCCGAGAAGATTCTTATTGACGTTGGTGTACCATCCATTAAGAATCTTCGGTGAGCCGTTCAGTGTTTATCCACTATAAACACCTACACGTCTATACGAGTCTCCATAGACTCATGGTTCATTGGGATAAACCATCGGACCAAGTCTCGATATACGACATGTACTGGTCTCAACGGATTTGACTAACCGACCCGTGTTAGCAAATCTTGACCAGGAACTATGTTTGATAATATACATATAGCAGTGACACTTCCCAATGTCAATTACAAACTAACTTTGTAACTGTGTACTGCATTATATATTATCGGGCCTTTGTCTAATATATACATATCACTAAACCACATTTAGTTTCAATCTAATCGTAATCAGATCGAATACGTATATAAGAACAAGAGGTGCAACCATAAATAAGTAATATTATGGAATAAGGGGATGTTCGTATTCATGAATCAGACATAAATACGGTCCGGATTGGCGCTCTGAGCACCAACCCCAACAATTTCTCCCACTTGCTCTAGTGCCAATCCACGGTATCATATACACGTCTCAATGTGCATCGTATGCACATGGTCCTCAAAAGCTCACCCAGTACTTAAGAGGTAGGCAACAAAAACAAGTCCGCTATGACATATTGAGTTTGTCAAACAAACTCCATCGTTTCCCATAGTCAGCATCATTCATATTTTGTAGAATCTAGATTATACATTAATATGACTCTGATGCTACATCTGTATTATGCTACAGCTACTAAGTTGTCCAAGTATTTAGGGATCAAATCCAAAAATACTATGAAGACAACCGCAAGCACAACACCAATTTAAAACTTCTAATTTATAAAGGTCACTATGCAACTTCATAAGTCAATACTTCATAAGTTGCATTTTATTCTACTCAGTTAGTAGAATCCTTCGTGACACTCCCACTGCATCTTTTTGACTCTTTATGACGTAGACTGTCTAACGTCATAATTAGTCTCAAAACTAATATGACCCTAATGGTTGCAGACTATATTCTCCATGAATTAGAAACTCGTTCTTAATATCTCAAAGATCACAAAGAACGTGTTTCAAGATCCATCATATGGTCTATAGGATGTCAAAATAACTCGTACAATTACGATTAAATCGACATCGATAATCGCACATAATAAAGTATTTATTATGTCATCATCAAATGATACATAATATTGATTAGACATTCTAATCAATATTCTTTCGAAAAAGGAATCATCCTTTACGAAAAATGAATACTTTATATAAGACACCAATAACTGTCGAACAGTTATACTAAATGTCATACAGATAGCCTTGTTATGTCTTTCATTAGATCATATCTAATGTACGACTAATAGGAGTATCTCACAAGTCTCTTGGTTTTATATCTTATATAAAACTTTATATCGTATATAAAAGAGACTACTCCCACTTTATCACGGAGTAGTAAAGACTTAGGTAAATCTTTTACCTCACAAACATCTCATTATTACTATAATAATGACAATGTCGTTAAGATATATAACACTAGAAAGTAATATGTACGCTCCCACTAACCCTTCTAATCACATATGTATTCTATATACTTTGACAAGATCAGACAATCTGACGATATCAAAAATAGAGAACACATATTTCTGGAAGACTTATCCGAGTCTACAATAGGCTCTATAAGCTAGCACACTAAACTGCAATTTCAGCAGAACACAAACTCTAGGGCCATTTCAGAATGAACTCTTCAAATAAGGAAATCACAACTGATCTCTTATCTGAATAAGTCATCCAAAAACGCCACTTTGCATTCTTTAGCTAAAATATACAGTTTATTATCAACATTAACCAATATATTTAATTGTTCAATTAGTGTGACTAGAGATAAGTTTTCTCAGAATCTACAATAGATTGCTGAGTATAACTTTTCTCACTGTCATACTATAAAGGCATAATGCTTCCGTTGTGCAAACAATTAGCACATATCATGAACTAATTCATAATGAAAGCGTAATCAAGTTCAAAACTTGATCATAGTAAGCTATGAACAATCTTAGATCTAAGGTTCAATGGTGAACTTCCAGAATCGATATCAAATATCGCTTCCATTAAAAGATAGGATAATTTTTTTCTTCAATAAGAAAACAACGGAACCATTAAGTATCAAATACTCGTGAATGATTCTGTTATCCTATTGACTTGTACGGAAGATGTATAAGGGTTGTTTCATCTTATTAATTACATAGTTCCATTTATAATTTATCATTCTCACATTTGACTTCAATAAGTCAAGTCTTTTCTACAATAGTTAACATCTGATGTTACACACCAAGTAAAAAACGATTTTATTACTTAGAATCGTAGGAAAGATATTCTATTAAATAGAATACAATATTCTATTAAACAGAATAAACGATAAACTTTTACTTATACCTCCGAGGTGTAAGTAATTTCCATTATATAACTATTATATAAAAGAAAGATTGAAATCTCAAACTTTTCAAGATTCAAATTTCTACCTATACATATCATATATGCAACTGTAGAAATTAATGGAACATTAATTAAAGAGATGAATTAGTGTACTGGAGTATAACCCCAAGAGTATTGAAACTAATTCGGTAACTTTCATATCAGACGAATCAAATCATATAAGATTCGATTGCTCCCACTACTCAATTCCATCAAGATGGAATCGTGGAAGAACAATATTGAATATGAATCATATTCACTAAATAACCTTAGAACTAATTGCTTTAAATTCATACGTTTGATCGTATCAAAGATCTTTGAACAGTTCAAAGACATGTTATGAATTTTGAGGATAGAATTCTCTAAAACCTTTAGTTTAGATTGAATATATTTGAACAAGTCAAAAATGTTCAATCTACGTTTCATCAGAACGATTGAAAGTACTTGATACTTTCAAGACTTTCAATATGTGTTCCTTCAGAAACACGTAACTAAGTTATGACAATTCATCAACTAAGTTACGAAATAAAGAAAACTACCTTAAGCAATTATTATTTTTATATAAAACTACATACATCCAATGTATCAGTTAAATAAATTTGGTGGTCCAATGACAATCATTGGTTAAACGAGATCTTAATCACTTTCCTGAATACAATATTCATTAAATGGATAAGGATGTGTGGTGTGATCTAGTATCAACCATCCTTTACCATACGGAATAAGCATCCAATGCTTAAGTGATTAAACTCATAAAGCACCGTTCTAAATTATTTACTTTACCGAATAATTTTTCTTAATGTTTATCTCTACGTCAATGACACTACTAGTTATTATAAAATATGTAACAATTGTTTATAAAGAACAAGTGACTATCCAATAGTCGCAAGTTCCGATATCAAATATCAAAACAATCGTTAACCAATATTTCAAATAACTAGACGGGAGATCTGGTATCCAATACCTATAGTTGTAGTATTGTGAAAATCGATATTTTCTATACACAAATATACGCATCTCCTTTCTTTAGCTTTACTATTTGCATTCAACTATTCACAACAATTGTAAATAACTGATTAGCAAATTGTGTCAGACACATTACCTCTAAAGGTAATTAAAGCTTAGAAACGTCATTACTAGATAAACAAATACCTAATAGGGCTTTCTAATGCCAGTCAAGAATCTCGAGACATGAACTAATTCAAGTCAATTCTTACTGCATAAGAAACTATTGTCTCTAAAGTATTATATCCTAAAGGGGATATCTATCTAGATTATCTATCATGACTTAGAAACTAAGTCATTAACCATCTTTTTTTTCAAGAAAATCGGAACAACAGTTCCCGATGGTTTAGACTAATCTAATAATATCCTAGTCTATTAGTATCTAGAACCTATTCTAGAATAACTGCAACCAAGAGTCTAGTCAGATAACATATCATAATATGTGTGCAGTAAATAAAAGTTTAATTCTATATAAACAATAGAATAAGGAAACAAACAAGCGGCAATTTCCATAATAACACCACTGCCTAAGTTATGGAATATTTTAAACTTAGCAGTGCCTCCCACTATTTTTACGTAATGCCGTAATCCCCAACGGAAAGACGAGAATTCAATAATTAAATCGAATTCCATAATGGGAAGAGGACCCCATGAATATATTTCGACTCACAGCAGAGGCACGGTCTCGCCTACGTATATTCACAGGTAGACAACTAATTGTCAATCACTCACTAGTGACTCCAGGTTCCGGTCCTGGCCGTTTCTCGTTGTCGCTGCGAAGGCAGGCCCACAAGGAGACGTACCAAGGTTAAACTTGTCAATGATAAACTCAAGTTACTTGCGTAACCCTGACAGCTAGGGCACGTTCAGGATTCCGCTTTCGCTTGAATTTATCTAGTATCTAATATACATTCGGCATAAATAAATTTCTATCAGCTACACCCTCACAGCAGAGGCACGGTCTCGGATGTAGTCAACGAAAAGATATTTATAAACCGTATTGACAAGACGGACCAAGAAACAAGTATTCCAAATACTAGTTACTTTAAACCTTATTAAGCGGGGATATTCCATTAAGTGTCATACACCCTAAATCTAATCAAATTAGATTATAACATGCATGTATAAAGTCAAGAAAACATGATTAAACATTGAATAAAACAAGCTAATCATTTATGGAGGCCTAGAATCAGACTCGCTCTGATACCATTTTGTAGGGGTTTTTAGGGGCAGAATCCGGTAACGCAGCGGAAGCGGCGGAAGAATCGTATCTTCCGATTTCAAAACTTTTTCTCGGATTAATTAAATAAACATATTTATTTAATATTCCAATAATCAAATTATGAAATAAAATTCAATAAATCATATTAAGTGAATTTACCAAATTACCCTTACTTTGGTATTTTGTCCATTTTAGTCCGAAATTGATCTAATCAATTTTGAATGATTCTAAATCATTTCTAAGATGAACTTAGCATGTTCAAAACATCAAAACACCAAAAGCACCAAAAATCCCAAATTTCTCATCCTTGCCGAATGCCTCCAAGGTGCCATTTTGTGCACTTTGTCATTTCATGCATCAAAACACATCAAGATGTAATCCAATGAACATGAAACTTTATATGCATCATATACACATCCAAATACACAACATATATGAAAACCCCAAATTTGGAATTGGTCATGAACCCTAATTTTTCAATTTCTTCAAATTGGACAAATTAGACCAAATTGGTTAAATCAATTACTTCAATCATGTTTCTTCCATCCAATCAAAGTCTCAACACAATGAAACAACTCAAGATAAAATCTAGGTCATCTAAGAGTGGGTCAACAACTCTAGATTAGCAACATGGTTTCCAAAACCTTAAAAGAAAACTTATAACTACATAGTCACAACCTTCCTTCATCATACATGCTCAACACTTCCATCAAAACTTCCATCAACAAAAACACAAGGAATAAAGAAAGAAATAACCTAAGAACATCATATGTTAAAGCCTAGATCCTAAGGAACATTTTCCTTTCTAATAGCAAGTTGGAAAAACTCACTAAAATCCAAGCTTTCTTTGATTTCTTCTTTCTTTCTCACAAGCTTCCTTTGCTTCCATTAATGGAGTTTTTCTTTAAGTGTATTAGGTTAACTTCCAAATGAAATGAAAAACAATATATACTTGCATTAGAAAGGCCTTGGCCGAATTTGACAAAGGTTTATACAAGAAATTAATTTCAACTTCATTTGAATTTCATTTGATCAACTTATTATCAACTTATAAATATCTAAAAACCTTTATTGATATTTATTTAAGTCAACAAATGCAACCAAGAAAAATATAACTCTTATATTAAAGTGTATTGGCCGAATTTAATGGAAAATAAAGGAAAAAATATTTTTATTTTTCAAACAATTTTGAACAAATATCTTAAGAAGTCAAAATCAATTTGACAACCTTTTCCTTTAATGTAAAGTCAACAATTGCAACTTATAATCATTTCCTAACTTTATCATTTGGTGATATATTTATATTTTAATTATATTAATCATTTAACAATTAAATAATTAAATAATTAATTAAATACAAATATATCAAATATATGTATTATATTTACTTTAAATATCTCAAATACATATATTGATGATATATGTCAAATACCTTTATTTGACTATTTATTAATGTGTATTTAATAATATCATATATTAAATACAAATACACATTAATTAGGAAATGACGGTTCGGCCCGTTCGCATGTATTTTTCGTTTAACGATTAAACGATTTATAAATAATCATCATTATTCATAAATGTTGCTCTAGTGCTCTACGAGTATGTTTCATTATTGAGACTCTCTAGATTCAGGTATATCCGTCACGAAATCCAATTTCATGTGCATAATCTATCCACCCCGTAGATTATGACGATCACGGATAAACTAGCTGAATCATACAGGTCGAGGTCATTGCATACGTATAATCCCTCCGTCACAGGTATCCAGATAATCCCAGAGATATAGATGTAAACGTCAAATCTCTATAGGTATTATCTCGTCGACGTATCTATTAGCAATCTCTAAATAACACTCGGAACTTACTTCCGATGTATACTGTGGCCACAGATTTAACAGACTGCTAAAATATATGGACTACCTATGCTCTGTACACAGAACTGACGGATCCTATCTTGACACACACAGGATATCCTGAGGATCGATCCACACCCAACGAACAGGCGGAGGTCTGATCTAAATAGATCGGTGACGTGACTGCCATCTAAGTGTGGAGGATGTCTCATACATCCACAGTGGTGTCTCAAGTCGAAGGACCACTATGCTACTCAACCCGAGAAGATTCTTATTGACGTTGGTGTACCATCCATTAAGAATCTTCGGTGAGCCGTTCAGTGTTTATCCACTATAAACACCTACACGTCTATACGAGTCTCCATAGACTCATGGTTCATTGGGATAAACCATCGGACCAAGTCTCGATATACGACATGTACTGGTCTCAACGGATTTGACTAACCGACCCGTGTTAGCAAATCTTGACCAGGAACTATGTTTGATAATATACATATAGCAGTGACACTTCCCAATGTCAATTACAAACTAACTTTGTAACTGTGTACTGTATTATATATTATCGGGCCTTTGTCTAATATATACATATCACTAAACCACATTTAGTTTCAATCTAATCGTAATCAGATCGAATACGTATATAAGAACAAGAGGTGCAACCATAAATAAGTAATATTATGGAATAAGGGGATGTTCGTATTCATGAATCAGACATAAATACGGTCCGGATTGGCGCTCTGAGCACCAACCCCAACAGATACGCAGCTATAGAAAGCAAAATCGGATAGAACTTAAGCATGCTACTGGAGAAAAAGTTTTCATGTAGTCGACGCCAGGTCGCTGCGTGTAAACCTTTTGCTACCAGTCGGGCTTGTAAGTTTAACCTTACCGTCAGGCCCCCCCCTTTTGTACCCATTTACAACTCGAAGGAACAATTCCTTCTGGAAGCGGAATCAAGTCCCAAACTGATTTTTCATGCATTGAGTCTATCTCGGATTTCATGGCACTTTGCCATTTCACGGAGTGGATGTCCAACATCGATTCTCTATAGGTGAAGGATCTGTCTCTTCAACTAAGAGAACATCAGACTTTTTCTTGTATTCAAATACAAGGTTCAGGAGTCTAGATACCCTTTCCGACCTACGGAGTGTGTGGTTGAAGGTCCTTCATCTCTTGAACTTCAGGTTCCTCGTTGGTTCGTTGTTTTCAGGTTGGACTTCATCAGCTAACCTGTCTATGATCACCACTTCTGACAAACATTCTACTTCAGAAATTTGGCGAAGCGAGCTACGAACAATTTCGATGCTCGGTATCATAGAACAGATATCCCCCTGTGTTCGAGGGATATCCAAACAAACCTAAACTTTTGCCTCGAGGCGAAAGCTTACTTGCTGAGTTACCCTGACTAGGCAGGACAACCCAAACCTTAATATAATTAAGATTCGGTCTCCTACCGAACCATATCTGATACGGTGTCGTAGGAACAGCCTTTGAAGGAATCTTATTCAAAGATGGCGGCTGTTAAGAGACAGTAGCCCCATAAGTAATAGGGCAAATCTGTGAAACTCAACATCGATCGGACCATATCAATAAAGTCCGATTTCTCCTTTTAGATACACCATTGTGCTTTGTGTGTGTACCTGAAGGAGTATATTGAGCAAGAATCCCATTCTCCTTCATATAATCAATGAACTCACCACTCATATATTCGCCGCCTCGATCTGATCGAAGGCATTTAATATATTTACCAGTTTGTTTTCTACTTCATTTCGGAACTCTTTGAACTTTTCAAAGGTTTCCGATTTATGTCGCATCAAATACACATAACCGTACCGTGACAAATCATCGGTAAAGGTAACGAAGAGTACGATAACCACTGTGAGCAGTTTGACTTAGTGGACCACATACATCAGAATGTACGAGTTCCAGTAAGTTAGTGGCGCGATGTCCAACACCAGAAAATGGGGCTTTGGTCATCTTACCCTGAATACAGGATTCACAAGTTGGATAGGACTCAATGGTAAGATCTGATATCAAACCATTCCTAACCAATTGGGTAAGGCGTTTAACGCCAATGTGACCAAGTCTCATATGCCAAAGTTCAGTATTATTAATTACAGGTAAACTACGTTTATTAACTCCAGTATTTAATATATCTTTTGAAGTTTGCAATGTGTAATGACCATGCTTGTTTGGACAACTAAGGATCTGAATATTATTTTTATCATATAAATACAAAGAACTATTCTTAATATTAATACAATAGCCTTCTATATCTAATACAAAAAGTGATATAATATTAGCGACACATCCTGGTACAAAATGACAGTCATATAACAAAAGTGTCCCATTCGGCAATGAGATCTCGCATACTCCCACTGCAACTGCATCCAAAGAGTCTCCACTCCCGAATCGCTACTGCATCTCCCCTGGCTTCAGCCTTCTACTTTCCTTCAGCACCTGCAACGAATTGCAAATGTGAATGGGACAAGCAGAATCTAAAATCCAGCTGGATGTAATGGCTTCACAAGCCAAAGATAAATCAATAACTGGAAAAATAAAAGTACCTGATGTAGAAGTTCCGTCTCTCCTCACTTGGGCAATGTAATCAGGACAGTTCCTTTTCCAGTGTCCAACTTTGCCGCAGTGGTGGCATTTGTCTTCAGAAGCCCTTTTGGGCTTGGCTATCTTCGCCTGCTGTGGAGGACCGAAGGTCTTCTTCTTCTTCCCTTTCTTCTTCTTTCCCTTGGACATTTCTTGGGAAGAAGCAGAGAGAGAAGTAGATCTAGGTGGGCGAGTCGGTACTCCCTTCTTCAGATCCTCTTCTGCCGTGAGCAACATCCTATGTAGTTCCTGGTAGGTGCAGACTGTCCCGTGCATGTTGAAGTACATCACAAACTGGCGGAATGAAGCTGGCAGAGAACCAAGAATGACACCTCCTACCGAGAATGTCATTCAGGATGAGATTATGTTGCCTCAATTGATCGATCAAATCAATCATTTGAAGAACATGTGGGCTAACACTTTGCCCCTCATCCAGACGCGCATGGAACAGTTCCATGGAGACCTTGTGAACAATAACTTGTTCCTGGTTCTCGAACGATTGTCTTAATCGCGTTATCATACTATAGGAATCTATGTTCCATAGTATTGTTGCTTGAGTTTCGGAGAGAGTGAACTAAGGATGTATGATTTAACCCTTAAATCATCATTCTTCCAAGCTTCAAAAACTTGGCGTTCCTCCTCCGAAGCATCCTCACCCACTGCAAGGGGTAAAGGACCCTCAAGAACATAACCCAACTTTTCGGAATCGAGGACAATCCTCAAATCCAATTCCCAGTCTGTAAAGTTCTCAGCGCTTTTCAGTTTGTTCGCATCTAACATACGCGCAAACTGGTTTGTGGATTGACCCGCCATCGCAAATCTATCATATAGATCACGAAAAACGGTTAGCAGAAATTAAGCAGTTTCATATAATATCAAAAGCATAAACTAGATCATGGATTTTTAATCTAATATGCCCCTCCCACTAAATCATGCAATACTGTAATCCCAAAACAGAATACAAATATTTAATAATTAAATTAAATATAAATAGTGAAAGGTGGATCCCGTGAATATATTTCAGCTCACAGCAGAGGCATGGTCTCGCCTACATATATTCATCAGGTAGACAACTCATTTGTCAATCACTCAAAAGTGACTCCTAAGTGTCCGGTCCTGGCCGTTTCTCGTTGTCGCTGCGAAGGCAGGCCCACAAGGAGACGTACCAAGGTAATACTCGTCAATGATAAACTCAAGTTACTTACGTAATCTTGACAGCTAGGGCACGTTCAGAATTCCGCTTTTACTTGAATTTATCTAGTATCAGATATACATCCGGATAAATAATCTTTATCGGCTACACCCTCACAGCAGAGGCACGGTCTCGGATGTAGTCACAAAGAAGTATTCATAAACGTATTGACAAGACGGACCATATAACATGCATCAAATACATAATTACAATTAAACCTTTATTATTAGGGATTTTCCGCTAAGTGTCATACACCCTAAATCTAACCAGTTTAGATCCTAATAAGCATGCACAAAGTCAAGAAAACATGATTAACATTGATTCAATGAAGGCTAATCATATTAGGTGGCCTAGAATCAGACTCGCTCTGATACCATTTTGAAGGGTTATTTAGGGGGTGAGTCCGGTAACGCAGCGGAAGCGTGTGAAAATCCGATTTTCAGATTTCAAAACTTTTTCTCGGATAAATTAAATAAAATATTTATTTAATATTCCAATAATCAATTATGAAAATAAATTCAATAAAACAATTTTTAAGTGAATTTACCGAAATACCCTTGCTTTGTTATTTTGTCCGTTTTAGTCCGAAATTGATCCAATCAATTTTGAATGATTCTAAATCATTTCTAAGATGAACTTATGATGTCCAAAACATCAAAACACCAAAGCAACAAAATCCCCAAATTCTCTCTCAAAGCCGAGAGCACTCTTAGTGCCCAATTGTGCATTTTGCACTTTCATGCTTCAAGACACATCCAAATGATATCCAATCAACATGAAACTTTATATGCATCATATACACACATAATACACAACATATATGAAACCCCCAAATTTGGAATTAGTTAGAACCCTAATTTTTCAATTTCCACAAATTGGATAAATTAGGCTAATTACATTAAATCAAATGTTTCAATCATCAATATTTCATCCAATTCAAGTCTCAACACAATGAAACAACTCAAGATCAAATCTAGGTCATTTAAGAGTGGGTCAACAACGCTCTAGAATAACAACATGGTTCCAAAACCTTAAAAGAATCTTTATAACTACAATAGTTACAAGCTTTCTTCATCACACATGCTCAACACTTTCAACCAAATTTCCATCATCAAAAACACAAGAAATAATGAAAATAATAACTTAAGAACATCACAAGATGTGCCTAGATCCTAAGGAACAAATTCATTCTAATAGTAAGTTTGAAAAACTTACAAAATCCAAGCTTCTTTGAGTTTTTCCTTTTCTCCTTCACTTGCTTTCTTTGTTCTCTTTAATGGTGTTTGTTGTAAAGTGTATTAGGTTATCTAATGCAAATTAAATGAAAACAATATATACTTGTTGAAAATAAGCCCTTGGCCGAAAATCATCAAGTGTATATAACAAATTTAATTTCAATTTCATTTGACATTAAGTTGATAAAGTTAATCAAATATCTAAAAACACTTTATTAGATATTTATAACTTAGTCGACAAAGGCAACTAATCATTTAAATCAAATATCCTAAGTGAAAATATTTATATTTTAATTAATTTAATC
>SKCR01051027.1:0-38311 GCA_019454045.1 Zanthoxylum bungeanum | reverse complement strand
ACTTTGCCATCTGTTTTGCTGTAACATTGCGGAATGATTTGGCTTCCACCCACTTCGAGAAGTAATCTACGACCACTACTATGAAGCGATGCCCATTCGATGCTTTCGGTCGAATTTCTCCAATCATATCAATCCCATGCTGAGAAAGGCCACGGCTCTGACAACCCGTGCAACTCTGTGTGCGGTAAGTGATTCAAATTACCGTGTGCTTACAGTCATGACATGTTTTACCATCTTCGCGCAATCTGTTTCCATGGTTGACCAATAAAAACCTTTGTCACTATCTTGCGGGACAGATTCAACCCGTTCATGTGCGGACCACATACCCCCCGGCGTGTATTTCTTCCATTACATGCTGAGCTTCTTCTTTTCTCAAACACTTCAACTGATACCGTTTGCTTGCCTCTTGTACAGTTCCCCTTTCAAAGTCACATACTGGGAAGCTAACTTCTGAATGGCTACTCTGTCTTTTCTGCATGCCCCTTCCGAGAGTTCACCATGTTCCAGATACCTCTGAATGTCATAATACCAAGGTTTACTATCGTCGACCTCAACTTCCAGAATTCTTTCTTTCTCATAAACATGTCTACTTGCTGTTGTCAGTATCAACAGTCTCATCACTAACTTTTCTGGATTTTCCCAAGTTGCTGCAAGTGTAGCCAATGCATTTGCCATTTGATTCTCTTCTCTCGGTAAGTGCTGAAACTTACACTCGGGGATAACCTGTGCCAACTTTCTGAGGTGAAAAAGGTAAGGTTTCAACCGTTCTTCTTTCAATTCCCATTCTCCTCTCATCTACTTGACTACCAACATAGAATCTTCGTAGACTTCCACACTCCCGGCCTTCAAGGCTATCAATGCTGTCAAACCAAAAGCACATGCTTCATACTCGGCCATATTATTAGTCACTCTGAATGTCAACCTCTTGGCTAAAGGTAAATTCTATCCCTCGTGGGTCACTATCACGATCCCAATTCCGGCTCCCTTGTAATTCACTACTCCGTCAAAATACATCTTCCATCTCTGAACTGTTATTGCTTGGATCTCTTCATCTGGAAATTCAAACTTGTACTGATCCCCCTCAACAGGTTGCAATGCCAGAAACTCTGCTACTGCTCGCCCTTTGATCACTTTGGAGGTGAGATACTCAATGTCAAACTCTGTCAGCAATACCAACCATCTGCCCATTTTTCCCACTAGTGATGCACCACGAATGAAGATATTTCAGAGGATTTTCCTTTGCCACTACCTGGATCTTGTAAGACTGGAAAATGTCGCAACTTTTTGGAAGCCCATACCACGGCAAGACATATATTCTCTACTTCTTGATACCGAGCCTCATACATGAGCATCTTCTTACTCATATAGTAAACTGCATGTTCTACCCCTGTCTCATCTGTCTGTACCATCATTACCCCCAGTGCTTCTGATTCTATAGCCAAATACAATACCAAAGGTTTGTTAGGTCTCGGAGGTTTCAATACTGGAGGCTTTATCAAGTACTCCCTGATTTTGTCGAAGGCTGTCTGACATTGTTCATTCCATCTCACTGGCTGATCTTTTCTCAACAGTTTGAAGATAGGCTCACATACTGATGTCAAATTAACGATGAACCGACTGATGTACTGAATCTTTCCCAAGAATGCTCTGACTTCTTTTTCTGTCTTCGGTGCAGGCATTTCTGTGATTGCCTTGATCTTCTCAGAGTCTACCTCTATTCCGCCCATTCCCACTATATATGACCAAGCAATTTCCCTGATGTCACCCCAAACACACACATTTCTTGGGATTAAGCCGCAGTTGTATCTGTCAACTCTCTGAAGGAACCTTTCCAGTGCTTCAATATGCCCAACTCTTGTCTCTGATTTCACCCTCATGTCATCCACATACACCTCAATCTCTTTGTGCATCAAGTCGTGAAAAGTGTAGTGGCCATCCGCTGATAAGTAGCTCCCGCATTCTTAAGCCCAAACGGCATTACCTTGTAACAGTAAGTACCTCACTCGGTCGGTAACAAATGCAGTCTTGTGTTTGTCTTCCTCAGCCATGAGAACCTGATTGTAACCTGAAAACCCATCTGCAAATGAATACATAGCGGATAAAGCCGTACTATCAACCAGAACATCTATATGCGGCAGAGGAAAATCATCTTTCAGACAAGCCTTGTTGAGATCTCTGTAGGCTACACACATTCTGACTTTCTCGTCTTTCTTTGGCACCAGCACTATATTAGCCAACCACTCAGGATACTTCACTACTTCCAGGAACCCCACATCTATCTGTTTCTTAACTTCCTCTCTGACTTTCTCAGCCTATTCTAGTCTCATCCGTCGGAGTTTCTGTTTTACTGGCCTCATGTTCGGATAAGTTGGTATTGTATGCTGGGCAATGTTTCTGTCTACCCCAGGCATGTCCTTATAGGATCAAGCAAACACTTTGGCATATCTGACCAACACTTCTTCTAGTTTCTCCCTCTCTTCGGAGGTAACTTCACTTGCAATCAGAATTTCCTTGGGACTCTCGGGTGTACCAAGGTTAAATGCAGTAGTTCTGGCCGAACTGATATCAAATATGCTTAATTCGTGCAGAGTAAATGGAAATGACTCAGGCAAGTAAGCAAAAGAGATGTCTTTATTATTGGATAATGCAGAAGTACATTCAAACAAACCAGGAAGGTAAATGTCTTCATCATCTATAGGCATTTCTTCCTCTGTAACCAGGTTTTCCTCAGGCTTTTTGTTCTCTCCCAGAGTCAGGCTCTCATACTTCATCAGTTCTTCCTCAAATTCTATTCTTCTTTCTTCACAATTTCTTCAACTATCGGCTTCTTACCCAACATATCCTGGAAGATCTCAAACCCAAGTATCCACAATTCCATTAACTTCCACAGGTTCAGGCTCCCCTTGATATCCTGAAGCTTTCACAAAACACTCCATCAGTTTCAGGCCCTTTTCTTGACCTTCGACTTTTCTTCATCAGATTTGTACCCCAAACCCTTCCGAGTAGTCTGTCCTCTAAAATCTGGCAATTTTGAACCTTCACCCGGCTCAAACTTCATTTTTTTCATGATCCTAGCCACCCTAGGATCCACCCACTCCTCAAAAGTAGCTGACACCTGAAACCTCGTGAAAGGTTATATCTCCAAGGTGGCCACAGCATTATCTACCTCAGCCCGAATAGTAACAACTTCTCCCTCATACGGGAACTTGATCATCTGATGTAAAGTGGAAGGTACGCCCCCAAGTTTGTGAAACCAAGGCCTTCCCAACAACAAGGCAAAAGTGGCTGGGATGTCCAGCACTGTAAACTCAACTTCATCTTCAATCGGGCCTACCTTGACCATAGCCACAAAAGTACCCTCAACTCCCCTTTTACTCTCATCATAAGCCTTAATAGTCATGCTGGAGGGGTCCAAGTCTGTTGCTTTCATACCCAATATTGCCAGAATTTTCAGCGGGCACACATTGATGGATGAACCGTCATCCACCATCACACATGAAGTTCTCTTGCCCCTCACCTCGGCCCTGATAAATAGAGGCCTATTATGATTTCTTCCCTCCACCGAGAGTTCATCCTCAGAAAAAGATATCTGCAAAGCTTCTTTCTGAACTGACCTAACAAACACTGCAGGGTTGGCGTCTTCTGGTACCACAATCTTGCTCAAGGCCTCACCATGGCCTGCCTATGCTCCCGAGATGTACATAACAGTTCCCAGATACTCACTTGTGCTCTATTCTTCCTAAATTGCCTCGGCACTATATCCCCCTCAGTATTTTCTACAGTCTCAACCACTTCTCTACCATATGTCAAAACATCCTTACCCTTTTCTCTTTTCTGCATATCATTGTAAAAATGACCGCTGCACGTCATTCCCCTCACTTCTTCCTCATCACTGCTAGAGAAATCAAGCCAAAAGCGTTTCCCCTGCTCAGTCTCATCTTCACTAGTACTATCCCAGATTCCCAGGCAAAAGGCTTTAGGGTGAAAGGATTTTAGGACAAGTCTTCTGGGAGGCCAGAATTGATCATATAGGTTGGTGGTGGTACTGCACGGTATTTGGGTAAGGGTTTATGTGTGTGTCAGGCTGTTTTGTTTATGGGTCAGGTATTTTCTTGGAGTCTATCAGGTCTTGGATTTCATGGCGGAGTCGGGCGCAGTTGTCGGTGTCATGGCCCTTTTGGTTGTGAAAGTGACAGTAAAGGCTTAGGTTATAATGTGATGGTGGGGGATTGGGTAATGGTTTGGCTTCTAGGGGTGACAAAAGTCCTTGTCTCTTCAACTTCTCCAATACTTTGGACAAGGGCCTACCCAAGTTGGAGAATCTCCGGTTCCGGATAGCGGCAATCTCAGCAGAAACGGGCTTTGTTCCCGATGTCCCCACAATGGGCCTCATGTTCAGACCATATAATTTTCTTTTTCGGCCTCTTCTTCTCAATATCCATGACAGTTTCCCTCAACTGCCGAAAATCAGTAATCATGGAGGTCATCGTCCTTAGCTTCCCATAGATGGAGGGCTTGGTGCCCTTGATGATCATTTTAATCTGGTCCTTCTCCAAGGCCTAGTCTGCATTTTCAACAACTCACCCCTCCATCGGTCCACGTACTCTTTAAAATTCTCCTCTGATTTCTGCTTAATATTCTCCAGATCGCGGAGTGACAGATCGATCTCTAGGTCAGTGACATACTGCTTCAGGAAAGCATCAGCCAACTCCCTCCAATCTTCCTTCACTTTCTTCTCCAAACTGTGGTACCACACCAGGGAGCTCCCTCGAGCGACATTCCAAACATTTTCTTCACTTGGCGCTGAGATAGGCCAACTGAGCTCATGACTGATACAAACTGTCAGAGATGCACCCTTGGATCCCCATTCCCGTTAAACTTAGCCATATCAGGCATTTTGAACTGTGTCGGCAACTGTTCCTCGAAAGTCAGTGTGTCATAATCCAGCAAATCTTCATTCTTACCCCTCATCTTGCGGGTAACTGACTCAACCTGATCCTGAAGTTTCTGTAACTCTGCCTGAGACCCAGATACTCTGCCTGCTGCATACTTTGCCATATCATCATCAAAAGTGGGGATATCATCCCCCAACCCATTCGGAGGCTCCTCACGCCTCACATTCTCAGAATTTCCCCCAGCGCGGGGCACGACCATACCAGCCACAACAGTAGTCAAGGCTTGCAACTGTTCAGTAATCTTGGCGAGATCGTTCTCTAACTGATCCATACGGGATACCTCATTACCAGATTCACTCATGACTGTTACTGTTCTTTTAATGAGCCTGTTCCTTCTCTAACCCAAACGGTTTCTATGATGTCTTTTTGAGACATAGAAGATGTTAACATGACATATGTATGTATGAGGTGCATGAGATGCATGTAACATATATAACATACTAAATCAACTAAAATTTTCAAACAAATCGGCCCGTTATCATTTTAGAAGCTTTTGGGCTAACTGTCATAAGAGTGAACTCGTCCCAGTTTAAATGGCCCAACAAGTTCACATCTCATGGCAAGGAGCCCAACTAAATCCAAATGGTAATGTTCCGAACACAAGCACAAAGTGGCCCATCAATCACTTAGAAGCCTTTGTCCCAATCGTCATATAAAATACGTTCTTGTCCCAGTTTAAATGGCCCAACAAGCCCATATCCCATGACAAATGGTCCAAATGGATCCAAACGACGATGTTCCCAAACACAAGCATAAAAGAAGATAATGCAAACATAAAACAATGATTTCTACATAATGGCCCATCAACATTTCAGAAGCTTTGGGCCTAATGGTCATAAGGTACGAACTCGCCCCAATTTAAATGGCCCAGCAAGTTCGCATTTCCGACAATAGTCCAAAATGCATCAAATGAGGATGGTCCACAAGCACATATTCAAGGAAATAATTGTTACTTTAACCATACAAACCCGGTCTATGGGTGGGTTCGCAAGAGTGTAGACAAAGGCTCTCACCGGTGAAAGATGGCCCACAACTAGGTCTCCCAAATCAAGGGTTCGAGCGACCAAGTGAGCGTACCCTTTTTTATACACTAAGGTACGTGCCAATAAGCTATGGTGTGTGACTGGCTGTCAAATGGATTTCCCGTTGTAGATCCCCAGATGGAGGGTGGAGCAAGGCTCTCTTAAGTACCCTGCCCTCTTAGGCTCTTATCGCTTGGTGACAGGAATAAACAACGATTCCTCCAAATTAGTCCATCACAATAGGCTAAGGGTAGATGGCTATATAGGTACCTTCATAGCTTTTCCTTCTAGGAAGGTAGTGAATGAAGGAAGACATCAAACCATTACCTAGCCTCAAAATGCCCTTGATTAAACCCCCATTTTATCCACTATAGACACGGTCAATTAGAACATAAATCCAAACATTACAAGACAATATTTCGGGGCCGATTCTCTATCCCCAGTGGAGTCGCCAGACTGTGGGACACAGGAACTGGGCGACGCATGCTGTTCCAGGCTCGCGGCCTAGTTGAGAATACGGAGTAGCCCACGGGGGGCTAAACCAGAGAATAATGGAGTCACCACCCGGTGCGAACCGGGAAAATGAGATTTAAGGCCGCACTCACCCCTCGCAAGGGAAGACCTCAAACCGTTGGGTTCGGAATGGTCCCTTACTTATGTCACTTGTAATGAAAGGATTTTTGTAATAATTTAATCAAGCTTAGGTAACGCTTATTTCCAAGAGTATCATGCTTCTAAATTCACATGTACAAAAATAAAACTTACACCTAAATTTACATATATTTCACATCTAAGATTGCATGCTTGAAAGTATCATCAAAGTAGCAACGAACATACAACTTCATTGGAATATTGTACTCACGGAAACACAAGCACACACTAACCATACAAGCACACATGTGAGCACTTTTCCTAGTGGTACGTGGAATTGTATCCCAAGTACAGACCGCACTACCGTCCATTCAGAATCGGCTATGGAATTTATGTCTGGGTTTCCATCCGATATACCACAAGAAATAATACACCAATGCTATCATGACATGGATATATGAATTGAAATATGTTAGCCAAGACTAAGGTAAATGATGCAACCAATAGAATAAACATGCTTTTCATTATGATGCGTACAAAGATAAGAATGACTATGTGGGATTTTATAATACATGCATGAATGGTATATTTGCTTTATGTGAGAGTTGTGAGTGTGTGCGTGAGTGCAAGGTGGCTTCATGACGTGAAGAGTTGTGAGTGTGTGCACTGGCAGTGGCTAGGCGAGAGTGCTAGGTTATGGCTAATAACGTGAGGAGTTGTGCTTGTGGTAAGCAGTTAAATGGCAGGTGAATTGTGTGAATTGTTTGAGTACGTGGGGACTGTCAACGTGGGGCAAGTGCGCGTTTGTGATGAAGCTAGGGGCGTTGAAGGCTTGTGTCGTTAAAGCTATGAGGACGTGTGGAAGCTGCTGGTGGCAGCGTGATGGTGGCAATTTGTATGAGGGGGCGTATGCGTGTGAGAATTATGAGATGGCAGGTGGCGTTAAGGGGCAATATGAGGTCAATGGCTTAACGTGAATGAGGGTTCTGGTTTGTGTGTGAACAAAGGAAAGTGCAGGGGCTAATAATATGGGTGTGCCAATGGTAATAGATCGAGCCAAGACAGGGGTAGATGATGCAATCAATATGTGAAAGATACGGCAAATATCGTGGTAAAGGTAGCCTTTTAGGCTTTTCTTCCCCCAAACGGAGAACCTTTTTAGTCCAACACAATGAGCCCATGCGCTTTTCATTACAATACGTACAAAGATAAAGATAACTATATGAAACTTAGTATGTCCGATTGAACATATCTTGCATTCAACCGAACACACATCAACCGGCGCGGCAAAGCATCGTGGTAAAGGGTTTTAACCCCTCCGAATAGGGGACCTATCATCGCACTTACTAAGCCCATGCGCTCGATTACATCATGCACACAAAGAATTAAAAAACAATAATAACAAACTTAGTATGCCCGATTGAACATATCTTGCATTCAACCGAACACACATCAACTGGCGCGGCAAAACATCGTGGTAAAGGGTTTTAACCCCTCCAAATAGGGGACCTTTCATCGCACTTACTAAGCCCATGCGCTCGATTGCATCATGCAAACAAAGAATTAAAAACAATAATATCAAACTTAGTATGCCCGATTGAATATATCTTGCATTCAATCGAACACACATCAACCAGCGCGGCAAAGCATCATGGTAAAGGATTTTAACCCCTCTAAATAGGGGACCTTTCATCGCACTTACTAAGCCTATGCGCTCGGAATCGGCTATGAAATTTATGTCCGGGTTTACATCCGATATTGATGAATGGTAAATCTATCACTATTTCCCACTCATTTAACCTAATATTTTGTATAGTTACTTGAGTTTTGTGAATATTTTGATGTGTTTTGTGTTATTTTGTAGATAAATAAAGTTTCAGGACATTCTGGAGGTGAATTGGAGCAAAATGGACAAAATTGGACAAAAAGGCAAAATCGTCATTTCAGCGTCGCGACGCTGAAGCCTTGCGCGTCGCGACGCCCAGAATGCGTCGGACTTGCTAACATGCGCCGTGGACACGTGGACCAATCAGAGAAATTTGCTAACGTGCGATGCTTGCTAACATGCGCCCATCATGCTATCTTGCGCCGTGCCACGTGTCGCTATCACAACGGAGATGCTAATGTGCGCCGGTGCCACATGTCGCGATCTAACGATGCCGACAATCGCCCTCCACACATCAGCGTGACGTCATCAATGACGTCATGAACAGTGCCACATCATCAACGTGACGTAAGCAATGACGTCATGAACAGTGCCACGTCATCGGATAAGAATCTGAGCCGACAAATCAGCCCGTGACACGTGTCACTGTTCCAGCGTCGCGACGCTGGACCCTTATCCGCCCCTATAAATAGAGCTCGAAATTTCAGATTTCAGTGTACCTCTCCCTCCCACTTCTTTGATGTAATTAGGGAGTTCTTCTCTCTCTAAGTTTCTTTTAATTTAGTTTTGTAATTTTTAATTACGTTCTGTAATAATAATAATTTACTTTCTTTATTTTACAGTTTTTACTATTCACTATGAGGAGGTAACTTCCTTATGCTAGGGTGAAAGGTAATTCTTTTACTATTACTATTTAGATTAATCTCCCTTAAAAATAATATATTCACTATTTAAAACCTGACTAATCAAGGATACCGCCAGATTGGTCGGTTGGAAATTTAATTTAATCTAGTTTAAACCTGACTAATCAAGGATACCGCCAGATTGGTCGGTTGGAAATTTTATTTTGGTTCCGCCTTTATGGCTGGTTTATTTTGGTTCCGCCTTTATGGCTGGTTGTACTTAAATTAACTTAATCAGGTTACCGCCTATATGGCTGGTTGGTAATAATCACAAGTTTATTTATTATTTTAATGGGAGATATCTAAATAAGTAGTAGTAGAAATAATTCCTTTTACCTTAGCATTTTATTTTACTTTACTTTAAGCTTTTACTTTACTGCAATTACTTTTCAGCACTGTTACTTATGGCTTTTACTTTTAAATTTCATTATCCCTAGCTATGTGTAATAACTAAGTTAGTTATCTAGGGTTGTGATGAATTTCAATATCACGGGTTTATAAGGGGTTAAATTATAATTTGGGTAATATAAAGATTTATTTATTGAGTCTTAATCTTAATGCCTTTTATTAATTGGCCACTAATAAAATTGATAAGGTAAACTTAAAATGAACTAGACATAGGGATTTAGGTTTAAGACTTAGACTCAATAACCCACGATCTTCCTTGAGGATAGATAACTTTAATAGATTTCCTTACAGGATAGGAATATACCTGTCGGGCGGTGGGGGTAGCCATAATTGGAACTTAATCTTATGAATCTAGGTAATTTGGTTGACATAGACATATGGTTCAATTGGATTATACTAGGTATTTGTAATTGACCATCGGAAGAGGCTTTTACATAATTTAGTGTTCCAGGTTAATAAATCAATATTTTACCCAACTAAGATAACCACTTCATCTTTAAATAATATTGGAATAAATCACAACCCTAGATTGTTTTTAATATTGAATTTTCTTAAAATCTACTTTCGAACAAATTTATTTACTTGTCTTTAAATTTAGAATCGTGGCCATTTCAGATTAATTAAACAACCTGTTAGATACTAGTAATCATTTGACCTCACAAAATTAATAATTTAGGTATTAAGTCCTCGTGGGATCGATACTTTTTATACTACTTGAACAATACGTACGCTTGCGTTATACGTGTGTTTTTACGTCGGTCAGATATACCGCGAGAGTTGACACATCTTTTATTTTATTCCAAGTCCACAACATACAATATTTCATAATACATGCATATTTATCTACTCAAGGGCCACAACATGCATTTTGACATAACAATCATGCGAACAATACTCAATGAATAATAAAAATAAAACAGAAAACGAATGTGGAAAATACCCTCAGGTCTAACCTTTTTTTGCAGACTTTCGGACTTGCGTTTCGCGGAGATCGGAAGGGTAAAGCTCCTCCACTTCTCCGGTTCACTGGTTTAGCGTCTTAGCTCACTGTTTTGCTGTTTTGCTTGCTGTTTGGCCTCCGTTTTGCTTCTGTTTTCTCTGTATTTTCTGTTCACTGTTTCAGGTCTATTAGTGGACTGTTTTTGCATTTTCTATGGGGGTTTGGGTTCTGTTTTGGGCGTTTTTGCTGCTATTTTAGGGGTTACATTATTGATGTTTTTGGTGGTTAAAATAGTGCAGTTTTTTTGGATTGCAGTTTTCGATAATGGAGAGGCTTATGGGGGGGGTTGTGTTTTTGGTGATATGAGGGGTTTATGGGGCTGTATTTGCGTGTCCTAAGGCTGTGGTATGGGGCTGTGTATTCGGCTATGGAGGGACTTGGAGGAGGGGTGGTTGTTTCGGTTATTGAAGGAGGTATAGGAGAGAAATTGTTTTTACTTCTTTATGCTATTACCGTGAATGATATTGTGTGAAGGTGATGGGAAATTCTTTTCTTGTTTTCTTCTTGTGATGGGCGTGAACTATATGTGTGAAGGAGATGGGAAATTATTTGCTTGTTTTCTTCTTGTGATGGGCGTGAACTATATGTGTGAAAGAGATGGGAAATTCTTTGCTTGTTTTCTTCTTGTGATGGGGTGTGAACTATATGTGTGAATGAGAGAGAGGATGGCTTTGGTTAGGGGTTGTTTATATAGAGAAGGGTTAGGGCTCCACCTTGTCTCACAAGGAAGGGATTTGGTGCATTCAATTAGGATATGATTTAGTGTTAGACAAGGAAAGCAATGGATTTGATTGGGGGACATGTCTTGGCTAGATTAGGAATACAATATATTTTTGATTGGTTAGGATTAGACATTTAATTTGTTAGATTAGGAAGTCAATATTTTTTTTTTGTTATGATTGATTTTAATTAGGTATATCATCTTTTTAATTTATGTATATAACATATTTGATTTGTTTAAATTAGGCATGATTTTATTTTATGTTTTATTTAATTGGTAAATGATATAATTATTATTTTATTTAATTACATTATCTAATTAATATTTAACTTAATATCTGATTTAATTTGGGTGTGTATTAGGGTGAATGGGCGTGTGGGCCTTGCAGTGGGCGTGTGGGCCTTTGGTTGGTGGGTTTAGTTTGTGTGGGCTTGCGGGGGTTTTAGGTCAAGGCCAAGGGGCTTGCGGGGATTTTGGGCCGAGGTTAGGTGATTTGTGAATGTTTTGGGCCGGGAATAATTTTTAAAACGAAAAACCAATAAGTAACCCAAAGCTAAACCAGCGAACTTAATCCGAATATGAGTCAATTCTTGACTCCTCCCTTCTGACGTCCGTTTCCCGCGGCTTCCGTGACTTAAAAGGTAGTGCCTCCAACTGAGACTCATCATCAGGTTTCACATGCAAAAATGCAATGCCTACAGTCGCCCCCACTTTGATGAGACTTGTTGACCGGCGTAAACACACACGTATAACTCAAGCGCACGTATCGTTCAAGTAGTAAAAAAATATCGATCCCACGATGACTTAATTCCTACTATTGTTATTAATTATTGAATCTATTTATTTACAGATATCTAATTGAGAGAGAAGAGAATGATTACTTGATTGATTTGATTGATTGTAGAATTGCTAAATAAATAAAAAGACAAAAGAAAATACTAAAGAAAATAACAAAAGACACAAATATCTAGGGTTGTGAATCATTCTAATATCATTTAAAAGATGAAGTGGTTATTTCATGTTTGTATAATAAATTTGTTTACTAACCTGGAACACTAAATTATGCAAAAGCCTCTGTCGATGGTCAGACGCAAATACCCAGTTTAACCCAATTGAACCATATGTCTATGTCAACCAAATTATCTGGATTCATTAAGTTTAAGTTCCAATTATGGCTACCCCCGCCCGACAGGTATATGTCTATCCTGTAAGGAAATCTATTAAAGGGTTAGCTATCCTCAAGGAAGATCGTGGGCTATTAAGTCTAAGGCTGAAACCTAAAATCCTTATGTCTAGTTCATTTTAGATTTACCACATCAATCTTATTGGTGATCAGACAACAAGAAGCATTAAGCTTAAGACTTAATAAGTAAACCTTTAAATTACCCAAACTAAAATAACCCCTTATAAACCAGTGATATTAGAATTCATCACAACCCTAGATAACTAACACATAACTAGGGCTAGTAAAAACTTAAAAGTAAAATACATAAAGTAAAAATGCTGAAAAGTAAAGACATAAAGTAAAGCTGAAAAGTAAAATAAAATAAAATGCTAAGGTAAAAGGAATTACTTTTACTATTTACTATTTTAGATATCTCCTATAAAATAATATATAAACTTGTGATAATATTACAACCGACCAATCTGGCGGTATCCTTTATTAGTCAGGTTTAACCTAGATTAAAATGAATTACCAACCGACCAATCTGGCGGTATCCTTTTTAAGTCAATATTTTAAATAGTGAATATATTATGTTTAAAGGAGATTAATCTAAATAGTAACAGTAAAAGAATTACCTTTTACCCTAGCTGGGGAAGTTACTTCCTCATGGTGAATAGTAAAAACTGTAAAAAGTAAAAGTAAATTACTATATTAACAAAACGTAATTAAAATTATTTACAAAACTAAAAACTAAAAAAAAAACTAAAAACTAAAAGAAACTAGAGAGAGAAACTCTCTCTTTATATAGAATAGAAGAGAGAGAGTGGTACAACAAATTCTGAAATTTGAAGCTCTATTTATAGGCCTCGGTAGGCTTCCGGGGTCGCGACGCTGAGCTTTTTGGCGTCGCTACGCCAGCTTCTGTCGACGTGGCACGCTCTGGTTCGTCGGTTTGCAGATTCTGGATAAGCTGATAAGGTGACATGTGGCGAGGTGGTTGGGCTTCAATTATTGTGACACGTGGCGGCTTCTGGTTGGTCGATGAGATTCTTATCCGCCACGTGTCAGATAAGGATTAGATACTCAATGATTGATGCTGACGTGGCGGTGACACGTGGGAAAGAGACTGTCGGTACCGTAGGATTGCGACACCTGGCACTTCCTGATTCGCTGATGATGACGTGGAGGTGAGGTGGCAGTTTGACTTGGTCAACCTGGTGATATGGCTGATGACGCGGCAATGACGTGGAGTGACACGTGGCACACGTGGCGATGATGAATGTCGGCACCGTAGGATGCTGACACGTGGCACGGCGCATGTTAGCAGATCGGTTGTGATGGTGACACGTGTCACGGCGCACGTTAGCAAAGTCAAAGTTTTCTCAGATTCTGATTTGTGTACCCGGCGCACGTTAGCACTGTTCGGCGCACGTTAGGCGTCGCGACTCGGGAATTTATCGAAAATGCCCTTTTCGTCTAAATTTCACTCTTTTTGCTCAAATCACCTCCAGAATGTCCTGAAACTTTATTTATCTACAAAATAACACAAAACACATCAAAATATTCATAATACTCAAGAAACTATACAAAATATAAGGTTAAATGAATGAGAAATAGTGATAGATTTACCACTCATCACTGTGCAGTGTGTGACTTTGAACAATCCTATCAAAGTTATGCAATGCATTCTCACTTACCTGGCTCGTCTGCTGCCTCGAGCTGAGTTGGTGCTGCAGTGGACCTCGATCCTGGGACGCATCCCAATAACTGCAACTGACAATGGGGGCCCCTCGACCCTGGGCACCTCGACCCAATACCGCTGAGAATAGAGACCTCGCCCTCAATATGATGATGTAGTGGGCACCTCGACCCTGTGACGCATCCCAGAACTACAACCGACAACGGGGGCACCATGACCCTGGGCATCTCGACCCAACACCGCTGACAATAGGGAACTCGCCCTCAAACTGATGGTGTAGTGGGCACCTCGACCCTGGGACGCATCCCGGAACTACAACCGACAACGGGGGCACCTCGACCCTGGGCACCTCGACCCAACACCGCTGACAATAGGGACCTCGCCCTCAAACTGATGATGATGTGGGGCTTCACCCCCTGGGACTCATCCCCAATTCTGAAACTGCACTGACGCTGTTTGGCTCATTTCTGCCGCTTTCTCTTTTCTTCGAACCTGCGAACACAAAACAAAAACAAACACGGAAAGAATGCAATGTTATGTGTATGCATGAATTATTTTCCTACTCCGTTGGGTTAGGTCTTCTACCAATTCCCTTGGTGACTGCTCGGTCATTTCTTCCTCAGATAAAGTACTGTTTCAATCTGTCCACGTTGATCGGCTCGATGAACTCGTTTCCTTCCAAGTCTGATAGCCTCACTGCTCCATTTCCCATTACCTTCTGCACAATGTAAGGTCCTTCCTAGTTAGGTCTGAATTTTCCTCTCGGATTTGTCGTCGACGGCCTCGACTACTTAAGTACCAAATCACCCTTTCTGATCTTGGTGGGACGTACTTTCTTGTTGAATGCCCGGGCTAGTCTCTTCTGATACAACTGCATGTGATACAAAGACTTCGTTCTCCTCTCATCCAGGTTGCAATGCCAGAAACTCTGCTACTGCTCGCCCTTTGATCACTTTGGAGGTGAGATACTCAATGTCAAACTTTGTCAGCAATACCAACCATCTTCCCAATTTTCCAACTAGTGAAGGCACCTAATGAAGATATTTCAAAGGATTTTCCTTTGCCACTACCTGGATCTTGTAAGACTGGAAATAATGTCGCAAATTTCTGGAAGCCCATACCACGGCAAGACAGATCTTCTCTACTTCTTGATACCGAGCCTCATACGGGAGCATCTTCTTACTCAGATAGTAAACTGCATGTTCTACCCATGTCTCATCTGTCTGTACCATCATTGCCCTCATACAAGAGCATCTTCTTTAAAGGGTAGTGCCTCCAACTGAGACTCATCATCGGGTTTCACATGCAAAAATGCAATGCCTACACTACTAGTCGGGTCTTAAAGGTTTCAACCTTTCCATCGGGCCCCCACTTCCTCTTGTAAATCCATTTACAACCGATAGGAATAATTTTGTTGGGAAGAGAAACCAAATCCCAGACTTGATTATCATACATTGAGGCAATCTCGGATTTAATAGCGTCCATCTATTTGTCCGTATCGATGTCTAACATCGCCTATCTGTAGGTCAAATGATCATTTTCTTCGATTAAGAAAACATCGAGGGCATCGTCAGATGTCGTCCTGTACCTGACAAGGGGTCTCGATATCTTTTGTGACCTATGAGGTGGTTGTGTCAAAGGTATTTCATCTTCCTGAACTTCTGGTTCTATCGTCGATTCAATGTTACTTTGATTGACTTCATCAAGATCAATCATTCTATGATCTGCACTTTCTAACACAAATTGTGTTTCTAAGAAAGTTGCATTTCGAGCAACGAACACATTTCGATTCTCGGGATCATAGAACTGATATCCCATGGAACTTTTAGGATAACCAATGAATCGATACTTGTACCCTCTAGGTGCAAGTTTATCCCACTGTGCAACTCTTACATAAGTAGGACAACCCCAAATTTAAACATACTTAAGACTCGGTTTCCTTCCAGTCCATAACTCATACGTAGTGGTCGGAACGACTTTCGATGGAACTTTGTTTAGAAGATGAGCGGCAGTGTCTAGAGCATGGCCCCACAAGTATATAGGTAGATTAGTAAAACTCATCATCGATCGAACCATATTTGATAAAGTTTGATTCCGCCTCTCCGAAACACCATTGTGTTGAGGAGTACCTGGAAGAGCATACTGAGCGAGAATCACATTCTCTTTTAAATAATTCACGAACTCACTGCTCATGTACTCACCGCCCCGATCTGATCGAAGGCATTTCAAGAGTTTTCCGGTTTGTTTCTCTACTTCAAATCGGTATTCTTTGAACTTTTCAAAAGTTTCTGATTTGTGTTTCATAAGAAACACACAACCATATATATTGGGTTCTCTAAGAACAACCTAGGATCTATTAAGCATAAAACATGTGTGAATAAACTATGTAAGATTACGGAAAAAATACTTACATAGATCGGCAAGGTAGGATGTGTAGAGTTCAAAACTTTTGCCTCCATGAAGTTGCTTCAAGCTCTCCTTTGAATTGTATGTTGAGCTTCCAAGCTTGTTCTTGAATTCCAAACTCATGGGAGTAGTTTCCATATCCCCTTTGAATGACTCATTTAAGTGCTAGTTACGGAAGAAATTTGCAACAAAATTCTTCCTATTGTTCTTGATGGTTCTCGGCAAAATGGAGAAACAAAGAAAGAGGGAGAAGGTCACGCCCAAGAAAAGAAGAAAGAGAGAAAAAATGTTAAGTGTAAAGTGTTATGATTTTCCAAAAATCAAAGACATATATCAAATCTCAAAGTTTTGGTAAAAGTCTTTCAACCTTTCACACTTGTGTGTTTTACACACAATCAACCACTAACAACTTCCATCAACCAAAAGTTGATAAAGTTGACTAGGTGATGTGACTTGTGTGGGCCCCACTTTAATTCAAAATCTAAGTGGGCCCGTAAACACATTTCGGGCTCGGGTTCGTTGATTCGGAATTAACGAATTTTCCGTTGTGACGTAATTAAATCAAATTTAATTAAATAATTATGCCTAGCAAAATTACTATTAAAGTCGCTCGCGAATTAATTCCAAATTAATTCGTTCGCCCGAATTAAAATCCAATTTTAATTCCGTTATGAAATCTAATTTCATTTAATATATCGAATATATTATTTTAATCGATTAATTCCGAATTAATCGTTCTCTCTCTTCTAATAGAATTTTATCCCAGATAAAATTCTCGCCGTAATTAATCCTAGATTAATTTTCTCTCTCTACTAATTAATCCCAGATTAATTATGTTTGAGTCATACATCATCAGTGAATCTTCGGGAAGAGACCCATGAGATCCTTGGATATATTGGCAGTAAATCAGGTTATCGGACTATCTGAATACGTACCTACCCAGTATCACAATTTTACCGATTTACAAGACATGTTTGGCTTCTAGCAAAGCACTATGCCTATCCAATTCTCCAGAAATATTCTTTAAGGAATATATAATCTTTTTCAGGCATAGTAGATGTAGTATTGCGTATTACGATCCAGTATCGATATCACATGCTAGGCCTAGGGCTGGAATTGTGTTTGCCCCATATGAAGCATATATCGGATCTCTGGTAACTAGTCTCTATAATCGGATAATCATGACCTAGTCATATTATCCCGATGACTGCAGTACTTAAGAGTACTAGTTCCGTATCCTGCGTGATCATCATCTCCATATTACTGGAGTGATACTTCCATCTTGACATCACACCCAATACACTATGATTCTCAGTATACCCAGATGAGGCGTACACAGAACATGCTAAAGCCTCGGACGACCAAAACCAAAGTATACTGATTGTCGCAAGTATTAGCGATGCAAGTCTCAGGTTAAGACCAAATACACATACCCTGATTCGGATTCCCATAGACACATAGTCATACTACCATTGGGATTCCTATGGGTCTATCCAAAGCGAAGTTGTTTATGTACCATCGGTAAACACAACCTCCTATCACACTTGCATAAATATCCAATACTTAAATATATGAGAACTATGTCGTTATGCTCCCACAACGCGCACAAGTGCAATACTAGTCTATTCCGCATTATCGATGTCCTGTCTCGATAATACTACAACTAGGGATATTTAATGATTAAACCTTAGTGGATTAATATTGTCTCATATCTTATTAATCCGGTACTAATCATATGGACTTTTATCATTTATGTATCTTGGTAATCCAATTACAAATGATAAATGAGCAATTTCATTTGTCACATAGTTAATTTGTACAACAACGCCATGTTCTGTACAAATATGGATGATATTGGTCATAATCGTCCAACAATCTCCCACTTGGCCTATAGTCAATCACTCAAGTGTCCTACAACTGAACTATGTACGGGTCGCTCAAACTTCTGCTGAGAAACAGCTTTCGTCAGCGAATTTGCAATGTTATCATCTGATGTGTTTTATTCGATCATCACATCACCACGATGTATGATCCGAACAATCAGTTGAAACCATTTGAAGTACATACTTGGATCGTTGATGAGACCATTAATTCTTTAGCCTGTGCTGTAGCCTAGCTCAGCTGCTAACATAACTACTCCTAATCCAATTAGGATTATATAGATCCAAAATTCTTCTTTTGATGCCTCAGCTGCAGCAATGTTCCGATTTTTGTTATTTATTCGGCTACAGTATCTTGCTTGGAAGATTTCCAGCTCACTGTTCCGTTATTCAAACTATGTAGTACCCTTATTGCGACTTACAATCATTTTTGTCGGTTTGGAAACTTGCAATGGTGAACCCAGTCACTTCAAGTTCTCATTCTCCATAAATTAAGAACGCATCCTTAGTTCGTCTAAGATACTCAAAGATGTTCTTAACATCAATCCAGTGACTATCACCTGGATCGGCCTGATTGTGACTCCATATGCTCAAAGCCTATGAGACACCAGGTCACCTGCATTTTTCAATGTACGAGTTCTCGGAGAGTGCCAACAACTTTTAGATCTATCATAGTAGATCCTTATTCCTAGAATAAAGGTTCCCTCTCCCAAGTATTCTATGGATAATTTTCATGAAAACCAAGCTTTCATCGATTGTATTATGGGAATATCATTTCCAAGAAATAATATATCATCAACGTGTAGGATAATCATTGTCAGTGTGCTCCCACTAACCTTCTTATATACACAAGAATCATATTCGTTTTGAATGAAATCATATACCATTATGATCTTATCAAAACGTTAGTTCCAAGAACGCAATGCTTGCTTCAATCTATAAATGGATCGATTTATCTTGCAAACCTTGTTTGCATGTCTTGGTAAACATCCTCCAAAAGGTTTTCGTTAAGGAAAACGATTTTGACGTTCAACTATCATATTTGATAAATGAAATATGTAGCATTAGCAAGCATTATCCGAATGGATTTAATCATGGAAACAAATAAAAGGTTTCGTCGTAATCGACACCATGTTGATGACGATACCCTTTATGTATAAGCCTAGCTATGTACATTTGTATGTTTCCATCCATGTATGTCTTCTTTGAAGACTCATTTAGTACCAATAGGCACAATGCCTTTCGGTACATCAACCAGTGTCCAAACTTAGTTGGTATACATTGAATCCATTTCAGACTTCTTGGCACTTTTCCATAAAAGGAGTCGATACCTTGTATCATTTCCTTATACATATTCTGTTCGTCTTCCTCAATAAGATTGATATCTACATGAGGTGAGATCAGAAACCCATACCTCCCGGGTTGTTTTATGTCTCTCCGACCTACGCGATTTTTGTGTATTCGAAGATTATTGGTACAGTTTTATCCCTAATGAATTGTTGGTGTTCCGTAAAAGAGTCGGTGCCTGGAACAGTATTACTCCGATTTTCATCGAGTTTTACTTTCCTCCCACTTACCACTGCATATAGGAATTCCTCTTAGGAAAACCGCATGGAGAGCAAAATTACATTGTTCTCTAATGAGTTGTATAAGTACTATACTTTGGTTTCGTTAGGACAACCAATTACAAATAGGCACTTATCCGATTTAGGTTCTAGTTTGGTACCTTCCAAACATATGCCCAGCATTCCCAAATCTTTAGGAATCAGAAATCTGGTTTCTTTCCTGTTCATATCTAATATAAAATCTGTCTAACCGGTTTTCATGGAACCTTATTCAAAATAAGTATTGCACTATTTAATGCTTATCATTTGAAGGAAATTGGTAGCTCAGAGCGACTTATCATGTCCAACAAAATTCAGTTTCTCCGTTTTGACACACCGCTCAATTGAGGTGTTCCAGGAGGAGTCCACTGTGAAAGAATACTATACTTTTTAAGGTAATCGAGAAATTTATTGCTTAATTATTTTCCACCACGGTCTAACCGTGACGGTTTAATACTTTAGCCAGTCTGTCTGTCTACTTCGTGTAAAACTCTTTGAATTACTCAAAAGTTTCCGATTTGTGTTTCATAAGATACACATAACCGTAACGCGATTCCACATCCGTAAAGGTTACGAAGTATTTATATCCACCTCTAGCCTAGCTAGACATGGGCCCACTTATGTCACTATGAACTAGGGCTAACAGATCGGTTGCACTTGCACTTTTACCAAGTAAAAGGTGTTTTAGGCACTTTGCCTAATAAACTAGATCCGTAGACATCATTTGAATTAGAATCAAATCCGTCCTAGTATCCACTCTTCAAAATTGTGGATATACGAGTCTTGTTAATGTGTCACGGACAACAATGCCACTAATAAGTCTTATCTGATTAATTCAGTTTGAGCTATTTGTTTGTCATGCTATATGTATGAGATTAATTTATATTCAAAATATAAATACTGTTATTCACATCTAATGTGTTTATCTCAATATCATCTTTATAAAAAAAACACTTAGTGTTCTAGAATATAAAGGTATACCCGCAACGGGTTATACTAGTGTAGGCACTGCATTTTTTTCATATAAGTCCCGATGATGAGCCTCGAACGGAGGCACTACCTTTTAAGTTGCAGAAGTCTCGGGAAACGGACGTCGGAAGGGAATTCGAGGATCAATCCCATGTTGGATTTAATTCGCTTGCTTGGCTTCGGGTTTGCTCGTTAGACCTCTGTTTTAAAATTTATCCCTGGTCCAAACCTAAAAATAACACCTTAAACATACCATCTCCTCTCTCCATTCTCACGTCCACAACACGAAAATAATAAACCCTAAATCATCTCCCATGCACGCACCACTCACATCAAAAGAATAAACCATATCCATTAAAGCCCTACTCACACACACCACACCCATGCATGCATGATCTCCACGTGAAGTAGCTGTTGGAGTTCTACGGTCCCAAGGATCGAATAACAAGCATAAAACATACATGTGAATACATCGAGGAAGTTGCAAAATACTTACATCGAGCGGTTGAACGATGCGGTGGATAATAAAAATCTTTTTCTGCCTCCTTGATGCTCGGCAGTCCACTGTTTTTCAACTTCTCCAAATTCGGCCATGGTGATCCATGAAGCTCCAAGCTTTTTAAATGGTACTCCAAGCCCACGGGTGGGTTTCCCTATCACCTTCGCAAGACTCCGATGTGTGCTAGCACACTTGATTTTTGCCACAAAAATCACTCTTTACTTCCCTTCAATCTCGGAAAACCAGAAAACAGAAGGAAGAAATTGGTCCTAGACCGTGTGAGAGAAGAAGGAGTTTTGGCTCCAAAACCGTGTAAAAGGGAGAGAGAAAGAGTAAATGTGTTGTGTTGAAATTGATTTTCTAAAATCAAAACATATACCAAATGTTAGCTTTCAAAAAGTCAACAAGGTACAAGCTTTAAAAGCTCCCAACAACTCCCATCAATCAATCAATCAAGTGACAAGTTGTCACATTACTCAAAGTGACTAATGATTTGACGCTTGATGCGACTAGCGATTTGACGCTTGATGTGACTTGCGTGCCACACTCGAATTCGAAATGCGAATGCACTCGCAAATACTCTCGGGCTCGGGTTCACTAATTCCAAATTAACGAATTTTCTGTTGCGACGTAATTAAATAATTATGCCTAGCAAAATCACTATTCATGTCACCAACGAATTAATTCTAAATTAACTCGTTCGCCCGAATTAAAATCTAATTTTAATTCCGCGTCGAAATCCAATTTCGTATAATATATCGAATATATTATTTTATCGATTAATTCCAAATTAATCGTTCTCTCTCTTTTAGTAATATTTTATCCCAGATAAAATATCTTCGTAAATAATCCCAGATTAATTTTCTCTCTCATTTAATTAATCCCAGATTAATAATCTCTCTCATTTAATCAATCCAAGATTAATAAAGTGCGAGTTATACGTCATCGTTGAATCTTCGGGAAGCGACCCATGAGATCCCTGGATATATCGGCAGTAAATCCGGTCGTCGGACTATCCGAACATGTAAGTACCTACTACTACGTTTGTACCGATTTACAAGACAAGGTTGGCTTCTAGCAAAGCGCCATGCCTACCCAATTCCCCAGAAATATCCTTACAAGAATATGTAAACTATATCAGGCGTAGTATACGTAGTATTGCGTTTCTCGATCCAATATCAGATGTCACGTGCTAGGCCTGGGCCTGGAATTGTGTCTGCCTCGTACGAAGCACATATCAGATGTCTGGTAACTAATCTCTATAATCGGATAAACATGACCTAGTCATTTTATCCCGATGACTGCAGTACATAAGAGAACCAGTTTCGTATCCTACGTGACCATCATCTCCACTATAACTGGAGTGATACTTCCGTCTTGACATCACACCCAACACACTATGATTCTCAATATACCCAGCAGAGGCGTAAACAGAACCTGTTAAAGCCCTGGACGACCTAAAACCAAAGTATATTGATTGTCGCAAGTATTAGCGGTGCAAGTCTCATGTTAAGACCAAATACACCTACCCTGATTTTGGACTTCCATAGACACATAGTCATACTACCAATGGAATTCTGAGGGGTCTATCCAGAGCGAAGTTGTTTTCCGTACCATCGGTAAAACACAACCTCCTACTACACTTGCATAAGTATTCAATACTTAAATATATGAGAACTATGTCGTTATGCCCTCACAACGCGCACAAGTGTAATACTAGTCTTTTACGCATTATCGATGTCCAATCTCGATAATACTCTGACTAGGGATATTTAATGATTAATCCTTCGTGGATTGATACTGTCTCATATCATCTCAATCCAGGAACTAATCATATGGACCTCCTATCATTTTTACATCTCGGTTATCTAATCACAAATTATAAGAGAGCAATCTCCTTTGTCACATAGTTAATTTGTACAACAACACCATGATCTGTACAAATAGTGACGCTATGGGTCATAACTGTCCAACAGTAGTCACTAGCCATGCATGAAGACAAAACCCTAAAAAAACCAAACACACAAAAAAGACACCTCACCAACAACAAATTCAACAAAGCAAAACCCTAAAGTCTCTCTCCATTAAATAATTGCCTCCCCAATGAATTATCTAACCCCCCACTAAATAACCAATAATTTAATAGCCATTCAAAACCTCTCCACCTCAACCATTATAAAAGATAAACAAAAAAAGAATCTCACCTCACGCCCTTCTCACTCCTCATTCCTCACAGCTCACGCCAAAACAAAGAAAGCAACCCTCTCTCTCGTCTCTCTTTGGAACAACAAAAATAACCCTAGATCAACCAAGCCTTATCTCTTGACTCTATCTTGTCTCATCATCCATGCCCAAAACCAGCCACCATACTCACGTCACACACAGCCCCAGACACTCTCATCACTCACGGCACTCATCAAGAAAAGAGAAAAACCCTAAAAACAACGCATCTTCTCTCACTCTTCATGCAGCTCACGTCCCCTAAAGCAAATAGATCACGACCCTTCAATAATTCCCCACGTGATCAGCTCTCACTCTCCCACACAAAGAACACATTACGCAGCCCCACCGACTCTCCACTTCTCTCTCACGCTTAAAACACTCACGAGCCACACAATTCACTGGCCATTGACCACCAAAAGTCATGCGAAAAACAGCAACCTAAGCACCCAAAGTCACGCCAAAAACAGCAACCTAAGCACCCAAAGTCACGCCAAAAACAGCAACCTAAGCAGCCCCTCAAAGACCACATGAACAACAAGCCACACACGCCCTAATCCTCGTGAAAATAGCCACCTCACAAACCCTTGCACGACACCTACTCACGGTAAAAAACACAGCCCATCACATGAAGCCCCTCTACTAGACTAACACACACACACGTCACAAATACACACTGCCATGAGCACACACAAACCATCGAGATAAAAACCAACATATGCAGAAACCAAACGTGAAAACAGTAGCCAAATCCGAGAGCAAAATAGTCCCCTAAATAACAGCAAAACAGCCCCAAAAATAGCCTGAAAAACATCCTCAAAAACCTCGAAAAATCGAGTCAAAACAGTCCTCATAATACCCCAAAACAGCGAGTGGAAACAGTGAACAAAAAATAGAGAAAATAGCGGGAACAACGAACCTGAGAAAACAACGGAAATAGCGAACCAGTGAAAATAGTAAAAAACAACGGACCAATGAAAATAGTAGAAACAATAACCCTTCCGACACAGTGAAACACACTCCCGAAAAGTGACTTAAGAGGTTAGACCTGAGGGCATTGTTATTTATTTTTCTAAGTATGATTTAGTCCTTTAGTATGTTATTTATTTTTCCAAGCATGATTTATTTATGTTTCCGCATGTGTTAATTTAAAGTATTCATGAGTTGTGTGTTTACCGCTTTCCAGACTTATTTTTAAAGCATGAAAACTTAGATTTAGGCCGTATATGAATTTAGATGTAGATTATTTTTGCAAATGTATGTTGCGTAGACTTGGTTAAATTGAACAAATCTGTTCATTATAAAGTGACATAAGTAAGGGACCATTCTGAACCCAACGATTTGAGGTCTTCCCTTGCGAGGGGTGAGTGCGGCCCTAAATCATTTCCCAGTTCACACTGGGTGGCGACTCCTTTATTCTCCAGTTTAGTCCCCTGCGGGCTACTCTGTACTCGACCGGGCCGCGAGCCTGGAACAGGGTCGCCGATTTCTGTGTCCTACAGTCTGGCGACTCCACTGGGGATAGAGAATCGGCCTTGAAATAATGTCTTGTAATGTTTGTGATTTGTGCTTTAATTAACCATGTCTACAGTGGGTTGAAGTGGTTTAATCAAAGGCATTTTTAAGGCTAGGTGATGGTTTGGTGTCTTCCTTCACTTACTACCTTTCTATAAGGAAAAGCTGTGAAGGCACCTAGATAATCATTCGCCCGTAGCTCATTGTGACATACTAATTTGGAGGACTTGTTGTTTATTCCTGTCACCAAGGCGATAAGAGCCTAAGAGGCTTGGGTATTTAAGAGAGTTCGCTCCACCCTCCCTCTAGGGAATCTACAATAGGAAATCCATTTGACAATTAGTCACATACCGTAACTCGTTGGCACGTACCGTAAGGTATAAAAAAAAGTGCGCTCACTTTATCGCTCGAACCCTTGAGTGGGGAGTCCTAGTTGTGGGCAATTCTTCGTCAGCGAGAGCCTTTGTTTACATTCCTTTAAACCTACATGTGAACCATAGTTGTATGACCCCTGGAAATTATTTCTTTATGCTTGTGTTTGAGACCATCATCATTTGGATTCAATTGGAATTTTTGTCAAGAGATATGAACTTGTTGGGCCATTTAAACTGGGACAAGTTCGGGTCCTTTGAAAATTGGGCCAAAAGCTTCTAAAATATCGATGGGCCATTTTGTATTTAGGCCTCTTATCATTTGAAGTTGTTTAGCCATGTTATCGCAAAAGTATAAACTTGTTGGGCCTTTTCAACTGGGATAAGTTTGCACCGCGCGATAATATGATTGAATGCTTTAAAATGATAATGGGCCAACTAGTATAAAAATATTGATGGGCTTATATATCTCATGCATCACATGCATACATGCATCATACTTAACATTTGTCTTAAAAGCCATCATAGATATCTGTTGGGTTAGGAAAAAGAGGACGTGTCAAGAATAGTTCAACAAACATGGATATCGGGAAAAGAAAACTGAGAAACAGAAAACCTTACGGCAAGGATAGAAAGACCATTGAAAAAAAAAATATGAAAAAAAAGACATTGTTTGTTTTTAGCCCTTAATAGTTAGAAATGAGTCCGATGATGAAATTGATTCCTTTAGGGTGAAATCTTAGAAACGATAAACTCTTGATTTTCTTTTATCTGATACTTTGAGAGATTGATCTATGTTAGACTCGTAAGCACTTCCCTATAGGTTCTTAGCGGTGAAAACCTGTGTAGTTGGCAATGTGACTAGTTGAAGAAATTGTAGGTCGGTGAATGACCGTTTGCTTAGATGTCTATCTTGATTTGCTTATGTTATAATGTGTGGTATAGTTAAAAATGAAAGAAAAATCTCTAAAGAAAAGAATTGAACCACCTATAACTGATAAGCGTGAAGCTACCCATGGGCGAGTATTAGGACCACCATGAAGAGAAATGCTACCTTAAAGGGTAGGTGTGTTGAAAAAAAAAAAGAAAAAAAAAAGAAAAAAGAAGTTCAAAACGAAAAGAAAAAAAAAAGAGACAAGGGAAAAGAAAAATAAAATCATACCACATTGAGCACGAAAAAGCAATTGCAGAGCATAAATGGGACATCTAGGTTGGTTTGACCCATCGATCCCGATTTTTGAAACGAAATCATTGAGTTGACTTACTTAAGGATGAATATGCAAATGAACCTTTGCACACACACACTTTGAGTCTGGCTTAGATCATTTATTCAAAGACTTGGATTTGAGTTGCGTTGAATGTTTTGAAGGTTCTCTGGTTTCATTACTGAGCATTCCTTGAGGGCAATAATATGTGTAACTATTGGGACTATTTCGTAGTATGTGATATAGTATGATGATATGGAATGCCACATCACGTGGTTCACCTTGACCTATTACAAGCAGCGAAGAGTAGAAAGCTAAATCAAGACTGAGGGCGACCAGTCTACCACCTCGCAAATAAGGGAAACAACGAGATCTTGAGCCATGAGACAAAAGAGAACCAACCAATCACCAGAAGAGAACTGGCAGAAGGAAATTGCAAGCAGACTTAGGGGGAGGCCAAAGACTTTTGTAGGCGCACCGAGGAACACAAGGAAGACCTAACCCATCGGAATAGGAAACACATTCATACATGCATGCATACACGTCATATACATGCAATCTTTTTCTTGTTTTTGTTCACAGGTTTTAAAGAAAATGAGAAAGCGACAAATGCAAGCCAACCAGAAACAGCAACATAACATCATCAGTTTCGGGAATGAATCCTAGGGTCGAGGCCCACATCATCATCAGTTTCGGGAATGAATCCCAGGGTCGAGGCCCACATCAGTATCAGTTTGGGGCGAGGCCCATATTAGTATCAGTCTGGGGTCGAGGCCCACATCAATATCAGTTAAGGGTCGAGGCCCACATCAGCAGAGTTTTGGAATGAATCCGGGAATGAATTCTAGGGTTGAGGCCCACATCAGCAGAGTTTTGGAATGAGTCTGGGAATGAATCCTAGGGTCAAGGCCCACATCAGCAGAGTTTTGGAATGAATCCGGGAATGAATTCTAGGGTCGAGGCCCACATCAGCTGAGTTTTGGAATGAATCCGAGAATGAGTCCCAGGGTCGAAGCCCATATTATCAGAAGTTTCGGGAATGAATCCCAGGGTTGAGGCCCACATCACCAACAGTTTTCAGGACTGAATCCCAGGGGGCGAAGCCCGTATTATCAGTAGTTTTCAGGAACGAACAAGTAGGGAATAGCACTCCAAGAATGGAACATAGTTCGGGAATGAACAAGTCAAGAATGGCACTCCAAGAATGGAACACAGTTCGCGAAAGAACAAGCCGGGAATGTCACTCCAAGAATGGAACACAGTTCGAGAATGAACAAGCCGAGAATTGCACTCCGAGAATGGAATGCAGTTCGGGAATGAACAAGCCGGGAATGGCACTCTAAGAATTGACACAGTTTGGGAACAAAGCCCACCCCCTACATAGTGTGGGAACAAAGCCCACTCTCTACACGGTTTGGGAACAAAGCTCACATTCAATACAGTTCGGGAACAAAGCCCACAGTCAACACAGTTTGGGAACAAAACCCACCCTCTACATAGTTTGGGAACAAAGCCCACTCTCTACACAACAAGGGAACAAAGCCCACTCTCTACAAAAGTTCGGGAAGAAAGCCCACGGGTGGTTCGGGAACAAAGCCCATAGGTCAAAAGCACCTCGCCATCACATTCAGCACAACGGGAACAAAGCCCACATTCAGTATAGCTCGGGAACAAAGCCTACAGTCAATACAGTACGGGAACAAATCCCACTCTCTACACAGTTTGGGAACAAAGCCCACAGGTAGTTCGGGAAAAAAGCCCAAGGGAACAAAGCTCACTCTCTACAACAGTTCGGGAACAAAGCCCACAGGTGGTTCGGGAACAAAGCCCATGGGTCAAAAGCACCTCGCCATCACATTCAGCACAACAGGAACAAATTCCAGGGAACAAAGCCCACTCTCTACACAGTTCGGGAACAAAGCCCACAGGTGGTTCGGGAATAAAGCCTAGGGGTCGAAGCAACTCGCTATCATATAGTTGCAGTTACGGGATGCGTCCTAGGGTCGAGGCCCACTGTATCACTCGCCGGGAATGGCACTCCGGGAATAGAGTACGGGTTGAGGCCTCCATCTTCATCAGTTTTAGGATGCTTCCCAGGGTTGAGGCCCACACATCAGTTGCATTTTCGAGATGTGTCCCAGGGTCGAGGCCCACTGCATCATCAACTCAGTTCGAAGCAACAGGCAAGTCAGGTGGTAGGTGGCGAGCCAGGTAAGTAAAAATGCATTACATGACTTTGATAGGACTGTCATTATCACACACTGCATAAGTCCCATCAAAGTGGGGGTAACTGTAGGCACTGCATTTCTGCATATAAGTCCCGATGATGAGCCTCGAACGGAGGCACTACCTTTTAAGTTGCGGAAGTCGCGGGAAACGGACGTTGGAAGGGAATTCGAGGATTAATCCCTTGTTGGATTTAATTCGCTTGATCGGTTTCGGGTTTGCTCGTTAGACCTCTGTTTTAAAATTTATCCCTGGTCCAAACCTAAAAATAACACCTTAAACCTACCATCTCCTCTCTCCATTCTCACGTCCATAACACGAAAATAATAAACCCTAAATCCTCTCTCATGCACGCACCACTCACATCAAAAGAATAAACCCTAGCCATTAAAGCCCTACTCACACACACCACACCGATGCATGCATGATCCCCAAATGAAGTAGCCACTAGCCATGCATGAAGACAAAACCCTAAAAAAACCAAACACACAAAACCCTAAAGTCTCTCTCCATTACATAATTGCCTCCCAATAAATTATCTAACCCCCCACCAAATAACCAATAATTTAATAGCCATTCAAACCCTCTCCACCTCAACCATTATAAAAGAGAAACAAAAAAAAACCCTAATCTGTGGAGCCACATGAGGAAGCACACGTAAAGAACCCTCACCTCATGCCCTTCTCACTCCTCATTCCTCACAGCTCACGCCCAAACAAAGAAAGCAACCCTCTTTCTCGTCCTCTCTGGAACAACAAAAATAACCCTAGATCAACCAAGCCTTATCTCTCGACTCTATCTTGTCTCATCATCCACGCCCGAAAACAGCCACCATACTCACGTCACACACAAGTCCGGACACTCCCATCACTCACGGCACTCATCAAGAAAAGAGAAAAACCCTAAAAACAACGCATCTCCTCTCACTCTTCATGTATCTCACATCCCCTAAAGTAAACAGATCACGACCCTTCAACAATTCCCCACGTGAACAGCTCTCACTCTCTCGCATAAAGAACACATTACGCAGCCCCACCGACTCCCCACTTCTCTCTCACGCTTAAAACACTCACGAGCCACACAATTCACTGCCCATTTACAACTTGCCCAAGGCGTACGATATGGAACAAAGCCTTCATGATTCAAACACATCCGCGATGGACAAAGGTCTTGACTTTGGCCAACAAACCAATTCCAATCTTGGATCTTGAGAGAGAATCACTCAATGGAAGGAAAACACTTAATATTTTTTGAGGGTTTTTCGCGTAATTGGCAACCAATTTATTATCTTTGATTAGGTCTCATCATACACCCTTAAGAATGCATTCTAAAAGCATAATAAAGCGCGGTAAATAAATTAATAATGATATGCGGATGGATATCTCACAAATTGTTCCTAGAACAAATCACTCACTTTCTTCTCCTCGCTAGCACTATTCATACTTCCACCCAATTACATAATAATTCTAACGAAACCTCATTTACATTGAGGGGAATAGGTGAGAAGAGAATTACAAAGAATCGAGAGATAAAGGCTGGACACCCAGGTCCAATTTAATAAATTCTAAATTTATTACAACAATTTCCAAAATTGCCCTCACCCATCTAATATCCATCCGATATACATTATTCATACAATACATCCATGTATTCACACAAAGCATGTTATCAATCAATCTAATCCAATTAATTAATCTTTGATTAATGACCATCCAATGTTCAAACAATGATTTGATTTGCGCGAGTCCAACTCGTTTAAGAATAAGTAATCAAAGTGCGAATTCTTGAATTATATCGAACTACAATTTTAAATCCAATTTAATTTGTATTCAATACTAATTCTTTATTAATTCCAAATTAAATAATTACACTTTAAATGTGTCTTTTAGACTTGGATTCCAAATCGAATCTTAACGGGTCTCAAATGCCCAATTAGTATCCAATACTATTCAATTAAAGTCCAATGGGCTTTTAATTAATTCTTTAGGCATGGACTTTGGCAATTATGGGTCTACAACTTTTTTTTTTCTGTTTCTTCCCAGCCGGCTTTTGAGAAGCCTAAGAAGGTATAGAAGAAGAAGCATCAGTGACCATGAAAGCAGAACTATTCTAATTCATGTCATCTTGAGCCGTTAGCAACATATTGTGCAACTCAGAATAGATGGCAAACATCTTATGCATGTTAAAGTTAACAGTAAAGTCCTTGAAAGACTTAGGAAGAGATGCGATAATCACATTATTCCCGAGGTGGTTGTCAATAGGAATATCCATCCTTTCGAGCTCTTCGATACAATCTATTAGCTTCAAGACATGTGGGCTAACATGTTTCCCTCCGAGAGGAAAATGAAAAAGCTCGATAGCCACCTTATGCATCTCTACCTGTGGTTGATCACTGAATAGTTCCTTCATATGCAACAAAATGGATCCGGAATCAGGCATCGGCATATACTTCCTCTGTAGTTCCGGCACCATAGATCCCAAGATGTATGACTAAACTTTCCGATCATCATCCTTCCATATTTTGAACGTCTCATATCCCTCATCTAAAGCATCATCTGAAACCCTTGCGGGCATTGGGCGATCTAGAACATATTCAAGTTGCTCCGCTTGACAGAGATTGAGAGATTCATGAGCCAAACATTATAATTAACAGCACCCTGGAGCCTATGCGTATCAAGTATATGCGAAAGCGGGTTCGAAACAGACATTCTGTCTACACAAGATAAAACAAAATTAAACGGATAATAATATTTATATATCATGATTAAAACACTAAATAGAGTATGGAATTACTTTTTCTATAAAGTGACCTCGCATTGTCTTACATATTCTTTATAATCTCTACAAACAAGAATACTGAAATTTAACTCTTAAATCTCACAATGAGAAGTAGATCCTTCTTGACATTTACGAAAGTCTCACGCTTTAGCAATATTGACCATTGTAAATTCGAGAGATAGACAACTATTGTCAATTGCATCTCATTCAACTCTTGCATTCGGTCCTAAATCGAATCTTATCCTCACGCTTTAGCAATATTGGATAATTCAATTTTAGATCAACTTGTCTATCGTCAAAAGTAGGATACTAATATTATCCTCAACACTCTGGCAATATTGGATAATACTTTCTCTTAAATTTGACTCATCTCATGCTTAACCAAATTTGAACAAAACATTATAACTGATCCCTCACGCTTTAGAAATATTGGGAATAATCATAATGGTTTAACTAACACCGTATAGACAAGTCGGACCAAGTCATATTTTCATACAAAATTAATGACACTAAGATCTAGAGTAGAGATTTTACATGCTCAAACACATACAAATATTAAATGTATGCATGTACAAAAAAATGCCAAAACATATAATCAATAATTACATGTATGCATGGGTATTTTATACAATCAAGAAAAATTATAAAGGACATGAACAATTATTAGTATGTACTGCTATGATACCACTTTATTACGGAGGACCGGATATGCCGAGTGCAGCGGAACGCGCGCGGGATCAAATCCCGAGCAATTTATTTATTTATTTTTTCGGCAATACCCTAAAAAGTGTATTAAAATATTTATTTTCATAAACTTAAAATTATTCCAATGCACTAAAAATCATATATCATCATATATTAATTTTTCATGCATCAATATAATTCCATAAGCTTAAATAAATATTCTAAACACTTTAACAATTTTATCAACACTTAATAAAACTAATCCTTGCATCAAAATATTCTCCAATAATTTTCAAATATAAACCAAGCATATAAAATCAATATATCATCCATACATTAATTTTCTATACACTTTAATGCTTAAAAATCCTCACATACATGCTTACAATTATCCAACAATTCCATAAACAATTTTTCCAACATCAACAACCCAACAATAAATTTATAAAATAAATTTACCTACAATAGCCTTTAATCCTTGCCAATTTGAGAAGTTTTGCATGTAAGCCCCAAATCCACCAAGCTCTTTGATCTTCTTCTACCTCCACCAAATCAAGTTTCTAGATGAACAAATCTTGGTGACCAAAAGGTGGCCTGATCACTCAAGAATGACAACAAAAACTTCCCTAAAGTTTAACTCTAAAACCCTAGAAAAATTTTCATTTCAAGCACACAAATTGATCCTTAACACTTAAGGATTAATATATGTTTTGAATTGAAACATACTTTTCTGCACTTAGGGCGTTAGCCAAGTTTACTTTCAAATATGTTTTGATTAATAATGTTTTGAGAAATATTTTAGAAAGTGATGATTGTAAGAACATGATTTTGATGATTTTTGAAGGCATGGGGAAAAACCTACCTTAGTTGTAATTTTGTACAAATATGGAATTGATGGACTCAGAGAACGTGTGCACACGTAGTTCAAGACTACAGATGACAGATGCCTCTAGATTTTAGGGGTAGGGCGACAGTGAGACATAACGCCCCTAGACCCCAGAGTTAGAGTCAGGAGGGTAATATAGGTTCGCACCCCCGGATCCAGTTCATTGGCTTGGGAGACGACAAGACATAACACCTCAAGACCACTAGTTTAGACGTATGGGGGGATGGTGAGACGTAACGCCCTTATACATCAGGTTTTTTAGAGATATGGTTTTCAAATTATGCTTATGGGGGGACGGCAAGATGTAACGCCCCAGGGAGATAGATTTTCAAAAAGGATGGTATTAAGAAATGGTTTTCAAAAGAAACTATTTTATGAGAATTTCGGAGATTTACAGACCAAAAGTAATTTTCAGAAACCTTTTCCAAAAAGAGAATTATTTTCAGATATATAAAGAGATTTCAAGAAAGAATGATTTCCTTGAGATGACTTTGGTTTTAGAACAATAGATTTTCAAAAATCATTTTAGTTCCTGTTTTAAATTGTCCACTCATTAGATCGTTCAAACGATCTAACCCCCACCCTCACTCGAAGTTTATTTATTGTGCAGGTATACTCGGAGGATGAGCTCGAGAGAATGGATATTGATGGCAGTCACTAAGGGTGTTGAGTCCACCAGGTCAGGTCAAAGACATAATTCAGTCTAAGTCAAATAAATTCAAGTGTCAGACATTCGTATACTTAAGTTTTTGTGTGTAATAAGTTAATTGTCCATAACATGGATGTAAGAGTGTTGTATTTTGAGTATATAGTTATGAATGTAAAGTGTATCTTGTGTTGTTGAGTTGGGCTACGGTCCTAAGTATTAGATCATGTTTAATGAGATTTGTGAGTTAATCAGAGTAAGAAAGTCAGAGGCTCAATGGGATAAAGTGGCCTATTTCTTGCCAGTAGCATCTCCGGAAAGGTGATGTTACAAAGAAGGTATCAGAGCATGGTCTAGTGAGTCAGTGACTATAGTAGGTAGAGTATTGGGTCATGCCCGGGGTACGAGTATACGAGGAACTACCTCTCCAGTATCCAATCCTCGAGTTCGTCCTCAAGTCCTATAGACAGGTTAGTAAGAATTTCTAAAGCAATTTGAATTTCCTTCCTATCAAAAGTAACCATAACCTTTGCCCTAGTAGAAGACCCTTCCGTAATCATCCTGGCTTGTTGTCAGAAGTTCAAAATGAGCTGTGAGAATAGATAGTGAAGTTCTATAAAGATTCACTCCAAGGAGTGGGAAGAGAAAGTTATAAGAGAAGGAAGAAATGATGTACATATATTTAAAACAACCAGAGACAAATAGAAATAGAGAGACATGATGAGATAATAGTAGTAAGGAGAATATAGTAAGCCTGAGGAAGAATAAAAGATACTAGAAAAATGTGAGTAGGGTTCCTTCCTTACAAATAAGATTCATTTCCTCCTCAGAAAATTCCTTCAAGCAGATCCAATAGCCTTTGAGTACCTTATATAGATAGCAAGTTCCCCGAGTAATGAAGGATAGTCAGAAAGATAAAAGAATTAAGAAATCATGATTGGACGTAAGAGTTCCAATAGACAAGAGATACCAAAAAAGATGTAGAGATTCTAGGTCCCCAAAACCAAGCCCGCAATCAAATAAATGAAGGTCGTAAGCAGAAATAAATAGTTTCCTTAACCTAAGAATCTAATAGATAAGGCCCTGATCTACCCAGATTGTGACCCCTCAGTGATACCGGTTAAGGAAGCTGTCCTGACGGAGCTTATCTTATACTATCTTATATGAGTAATAGACTCTACCAGGACATAAAGTACCAAAAAAAGGACATTGATATTCGTCGAGACATGAGATGCTTACCCTAGCCTCTACCAGCATAGATAAATATAACCGTAAGAAAAAACCCGATATAAAACGAGTTGGCAAATTTACAGTACTAGTAAGAACCCATAGATCAGATCGATGTAGTAGGATTCCGTCTGAGTTTAAACAAATAGACCCATGAGGTTGGAGACACTAAGGAATAATAAGAGAACCAGTGCAGACAGTAGGACAGAGTGCCATAACTATGACCTATACCAAGAGCATAGATCTAAAGAGTAGCCCATAAGACAAACCACCACTAGCCTCGGTAGCGCGGTTTAGAGCCAAGAGATAAGATATGGAAATAATAGGGAAGAATATGGGAAGTAACAAGGAAGTTCAGAATAGACGGTAACAAAGTTATCGTAGCTTAAAGACATAAAACGTAAATGGAGACCTTAGAATGGTTGAAAAAAGTGGTGGAACATTAAGACATGAAGAAGTCGATGCAAATCCCAACAGGATGAACGATAACTCTCCTGTCCAATAGTCCCGACCTAAGTAAGTGTATAGTTACCCCTTAAGTTAGAGCCTAGAAAAGATATGAACAAGTAAAGGAGAAACCTAACGGGATAGACAAATCATGAGACAACAAGACAGTCGAACCAATGAGTTCAACAAAACCCTGATAAGGATCTTAAGGTAGTGATATTCTGTAGGAGATGAAGTAGTTTGAATTTACACTAAGCCAAGCAAAAATTGAAAGTGATAACCAAATCCATTGTGGAAAACATGGCCTCAAAGAAGGTAAAAGTTCAAAAAGGGTAAAGGAAATCAAGAGAGCAATCCTCAGAAATACAATGCATGACTTATTAGAGCCCTCATATACTAGAAGAAAAGGACTAGTAGGAGAGTAGCAACTAAACCAAAAGTATTAGAGATGACATCCTAACCCATCGAAGAACATTGAGCTTCTAGAGTAGTAATGAATCAAAATGTTTAAGGAAAATAGATAAATATGAAGTCTAAGTAGCAAAGCAAGAACTTCGAAATGGGAGAATACTAGAGGAAGTATGGTAAGAATATGAAAGGGCGTGAACCTTAAGGAGGTTTCCAGTAAGAGAAAGTATGACCAATAGTCGGAGATGAATCACTAGTAAAGTTAAAAGAGGAAATTCAGATAGTTCATAGCAGAAGTATCTTAGTGTGGGAACCAACACCAGATATATAAACATGAGAGTCCTAGGCTTATAGATGAGTAGCATGTGCAACTACAGTGCGGGTAGCTAGTAAGATCACCACAATTGAAAAGACTTCAGGACCAAATCCCACCCTCCTAACCCTCGTTAGACAACAACAGTAAAGATGGACCGCGATGTTCGCTCCAAGATACTCCCAGAAACAAGTGAATGTGTAGTGGAAGGAGACCGATGTAGGAAACGCCTTTCCTTAGCGCAGCAGAAGTTGTTAATGTGGGCACGGCTCCGGTATGGAGATTTAAAATTTTCTTTTCCTTCTCCCTTTGTTGTAGTCGAAATCCTCCAACTCTAGGAGAATGGATTTTGGTCCTTTGATGTAGATGAGTTTCCTTTGATGTCCAACACTTGGATCGACCACCCGATCTTTCGAACTATGACTCGAAACCAACAAACTGAAGTGTGGTCTTCACTCACAAAGTTCAACCTCTAATCTTTTTTTAGAAGTATAAAATCAAACTCTAAACTATTTAGAGAATGAAGCTGTCACAAATTGTGTTTGTCTTTTTAAAAGATATGATGAAGAAGATCAAATATATAATTCACTATTGTTTCTTTTACTACTCAACACTTGAGAAAAATAAATTTTTCTCTCTAACTCTCTCACAACTATTGTGAATGTATTTCCATTCTCTCTCTCAATTTTTGTGAATAGATTCAACTAATGAAAGAGTGGAGATGGTAGAGATAATATTCTCTTCCAAAAGACAACCACATTTGTCATTAAGCATCTAATGCTTTCTTGCAATAGCAAACAGATTACTATGAAGGCCATACAAAAGAATAAGAAATGTTTAGCTAATGACAAAACCATTAGGTGTATACATGCCACCTAATAGACATAATAAGTTGGAGAGCATGGTGATCCATTTGGTTATGTCCCCAAGTATAATAAAAAAAAATCATTTTCTTAGTAATGATTTAATTACCCTTATTATGATGTAGTAATTATCTCATAATTATTACAAACTTGATTATCTCATAATCAAAGAATTCTAGAAAACACTAAGTTAAACTAATTTAACATAGTTTTCATTTGTGACAAAAAATATATTATTAATCTTATTAATAATATATGAATATAATGTGAGCATACAAGGTGCCTCCATTCCCATGTCACTATATGAACGATCCCGGATCAATGTCGTTATATAAGTATAGAATAGACCGTGACTATAGATAAATCACAAACAAAGTATCATCTTTGCTTGCTCTCTATTAACTATTTAGATTACTAACTTCAGACTTAAATCCTCTTGTGCATCAAACATGCACTAAGTCTGAAAGTATAAGAGTAATCAAGGTAAACAAGATAATTGGACAATATGCGATTTAAATCAAACAACTTTGATAAATGAATAATACATTTATTATTTCAATAATCAATTCTGTTTACAATACATGAAGCTCTATGGCAAAAATCCCAACAATCTCCCACTTGAACTATAGCAAATGGGACATGTCATGTAATCCTAAACCTTTTAGGTAACCTTCAAAACCTTTAGCCGATATGGTCTTGGTAAATGGATCAGCCAGGTTTTCTGTGGTTGGAATTTGCGTGACAGTGACATCTCCTCTCTGCATTATCTCCTTGATGAGGTGATATTTTCTCTCAATATGCTTACCCCACTTGTGACTTTTTGGTTCTTTAGAATTCACTACTACACCACTATTATCGCAATAAAGTGTAAGTGGTTTATCCATATTAGGAACAACTTCCAGATATGCCAAAAACTTACGGAGCCATACTGTTTCCTTAGCTGCTTCATAAGATGCTACATATTCAGCCTCCATGGTGGAGTCAGCAATAAAAGATTACTTTATAGTCCTCTATATTATAGCCCTACCACCTAGG
>SKCR01051026.1:0-46877 GCA_019454045.1 Zanthoxylum bungeanum | reverse complement strand
GATTACGAATGAGGTAGTGATACAAGGTATCGACTCCCTATTATGACAAAGTGTCATGAGTCCAAAATGGATTCCATGTATATCAACAAGTTTGGATACTAGTTGATGTAACATAAGGCATTGTGCCTATTGGTACTTTATAAGTCTTCAAGAGAAGACATACATGGAAGGCAACATACCAACGTCCTAAGCTAGGTTTGTAAAGAAAAGGGAGAGTTGTCAACATTGTGTTGATTCCGACGAAACCTTTTACCTGTTGCCATTGTAAATCCATTTGGATATGCTTGCTAAAGCTGTGTTTATTTCTTTATGAAATAAGACAGCTTAACGAAAATCGCTTTCCTGAAAAGGAAACCTTTCGGAGGATGTTTATAACATCCTGTCGGTTTTATCGTACCATAACAAGCAAACAGGTTTGCAGGTTATTCGATCCATGTTTGGATTGAAGCAAGCATAGGTTCTAGGAATTGTCGTTTTGATGTAATCATAATGGAGTATGATTTAATTCAAAACGAAATGATTCTTGTGTATATAAAAGGGTTAGTGGGAGTGCACTGACATGAATGTCCTGTAAAAATAATGATAATATGTCATTTATTGAAATGAAATTCCATAAAGCAATCTGAAGTGAAAGCTGGGTTTCATAAGAATTCTCCATAGAATTCTGGGGAGTAACAACCTTTATTCAAGGAATAAAGATCTACTGGGATAGATTTGGAGTTGTTAACACTCTCTGGGAAATTGTACATTTAAAATGTACTTGATATGGTGTCTCATACGCTTTGAGCATATGGAGTCACAATCAGGACAATCCAAGTGATAGTCATTGGATTGAAGTTAAGACATCTATTAGTATCTTAGAGAACTAAAGATACTGTCTTAAATTATGGAGTAGGAGAACTTGAAGTGACTAGGATCACTGCTGCAAGTTTCCAAACCGGTAAAACTGTGGTACTATAAAGTTTTAACAACGGGACAGTAAGCTGGAAATATTCCGAGCAAGATAACTACTGCCGAATAAACAACAAATGCGGATTATTGCTATAGCTGAGGCAGCAATAGAAGCCATTTGGATCGAAAATAAATCTAATTAGATTAGATATAGTTCTTTTAGCAGCTGAGCTAGGCGTCAGCACATGCTAAGGAATTAAAGGTCTCATCGACGATCCAGATATATGCTTATATATCATCTGATTCGTTCGGATCATACATCGTGGCGATGTGATGATCGTATAAATCGTGTCAGAAGATAATTACGCAAATCCGCTGACGAAAATCTTTTCTCAGCAATTTAAGCGAACCGTACATAGTTCGGGTGTTAGACACTCGAGTGACTGGCTATGTGCCAAGTGGGAGATTGTTAGATAATATGACCCATAGCGTCACTATTTGTACAGATCATGGTGTTGTTGTACAAATTAACTATGTGACAAGGAAATTGCACTCTCATCATTTGTGATTAGATCACTATAGATGTATAAATGAAGAGAGGTCCATATGATTAGTTCCTGGATTGAGATGATATGAGACAGTATCAGTCCCCGAAGGATTAATCATTAAATATCCCTAGCCGGAGTATTATCGAGACTGGACATCGATAATGCGGAATAGGCTAGTATTGCACTTGTGAGCGTTGTGAGGGCACAACGACATAGTTCTCATATATTTAAGTATTGGATACTTATGCAAGTGCGATAGGAGGTTGTGTTTCACCGATGGTACGGGAAACAGCTTCGCTCTGGATAGACCCCTCGGAATCCCATTGGTATTATGACTATGTGTCTATGGGAGGCCGAAATCAAGGTAGGTGTGTGTAAGTCTTAACCTGAGACTTGCATCGCTAATACTTGCGATAATCGGTAGACTTTGGTCTTGGTGGTACAAGGGCTTTAACCGGTTCTGCGTAAACCGCTTCTGGGTTTATCAGAGAGTCGTAGTGTATTGGGTGTGATGTCGAGACGGAAGTATCACTTCAGTCATAGTGGAGATGATGTCACGCAGGATACGGTATTAGTGCTCTTAAGTGCTGGCCGGCCATCGGATATTATGACAAGGTCATGTATATCCGAGATTATAGAGACTAGTTACCAGACATCCGACATGTGCTTCGGACGGGGCAGACACTTATCCAGCCCCAGCCCTAGCACGTGACTATCTGATACTGGGCCGATATACACAATACTACGGGTACTACGCTTGATACAGATCTATATATTCCTGTAAGAATATTTCTGGAGAATTGGGTAGGCATGGCGCTTTGCTAGAAGCCAACCTTGTCTTGTAAATCGGTATATAAAAGTAGTACGAGGTACTTACGTGTTCGGATAGTCCGACGACCGTATTACTGCCAACATATCCAGAGATCTCATGGGTCGCTTCCTGAAGATTCACCGATGATGTATAACTCGCACTTTAATTAATCTGGGATTAATTGGAAGAGAGAGAAAATTAATCTGGGATTAATCCGGAGATATTTTATCTGGGATAAAATATTAATTAAAGAGAGAGAACGATTAATTTGGAATTAATCGATAAAATAATATATTTGATATATTATTAGAATTGGATTTCGACGCGGAATTAAAATTAGATTTTAATTCGAGCGAACGAATTAATTTAGAATTAATTCGTTAGCGATGTGAATAGTGATTTCGCTAGGCGTAATCATTTAATTACGACGCGACGGAAAATTCGTTTAATTTGGAATTAGCGAACCCGAGCCCGGGATTATTTGCGAGCGCATTCGCATTTCGAATTCGAGTGCGGCACGCAAGTCAAATCGTGCGTCAAATCGCTAGTCACATCAAGCGTCAAATCAATGTCACTTTGAGTGATATGACATGTTGTCACTTGATTTGAGTGATTGATGTAGAAGTTGAAAAAGCACATTTGCTTTTTACTTTTTGACTTTTGAATTAAAGTAATATATATATGTTTTATTTAATTTACTTGGTAAATATAAAAACATATATATTAAAGCTTTATCTTCTCTCTCTCACATGCAAGACATACGGTCTTCTTCTTTTCCTCTCTTTTCTTCTCCCTCTCATTCACGGCTTCACTGCCGATTTCTTCTCCAAAAATTTCTGGTTTGACCGAAATTTTGAGAAGCAAATGAAGAAGAGTAGTGCTAGCACACACATGGGTATTTATGGTGATAGGGAAACGAATTTGTGATCTTGGAAAGCTTGAAGCTTTGAGCTTCCATGGAGTCTTTCATGGCCGATTATTGGAGCCTCAAAACAGCCCCCAACCGAGCAGTCCACTGCATGAGGAAGCTATGCCGAGCTTGGAGGGAGGCAAAAACGCAACTTGTTCTTCATTTCATCAAAACCCGTTCAATGTGAGTTTATTCCGCACCTCCTTTGATGTGTATTCACTCATTTTTATGCATGATTTATGATCTTGGGACTTGATTGAAACTCTACATGAGTAATTAAGTCTGTAGGGGTGTCTTAACACCTGGTGCCCTAAAGCCAACGGGTTTGGGAGCCACCGACTGACCGGTGCGTAGTCACACGCGTATAACGCAAGCGCACGTATCGTTCAAGTAGTATAAAAATATTGATCCCACGAGGACTTAATTCCTACTATTGTTATTAATTATTGATACTATTTATTTACAGGTATCTAATTGGGGGAGAAGAGGATGATTGCTTTTGCTTGGTTGAATGTGGATTTGCTTAAATAAACTAAAATAAAGGCACAAAAGAAAAAAGACACAAAAGAAAATACTAAAGAAAATAGAAGAAAAGACTCAAAGATCTAGGGTCGTGACTCCACACAATATTATTAAAAAGATGAATTAACTCTCTTATTTATGTGTAATAAATTAATTTATTAACCTGTAACACAATAATATGCAAAATCCTATTCCGATGGTCAGACGCAAATATCCAGTATAATCCAATTGAACCATATTCCTATGTCAACCATATTACCTGGATTCATTAAGACCAAGTTCCAATTATGGCTACCCCCGCCCGACAGGTATATTCATATCCTGTAAAGAAATCTATTAAAGTGTTAGCTATCCTCAAGGAAGATCGTGGGCTATTGAATCTAAGGCTGAAACTTAAAATCCCTATGTCTAGTTCATTTTAAGTTTTACCCCATCAATCTTATTAATGGCCAGTTAACAAGACGCATTAAGCTTAAGACTCAATAAACAAACTAAAGAACTACCCATAAAAATAAAATCAATTATTAAGTGTGGATATTGTACTTCATCACTACCCTAGAATAAAAATAAAATGATGGGGTTGGGGATCCACTTTTACTATTTCTAATTTAGAAATATCCCTTATTATAATATAGAATTTAACGGTGATAAACAACCAGCCATGTAGGCGGTATTCCTTATTAAGTCAGATTTAAATTAAGTCCAACCAGCCATAAAGGCGGTAATAGTATTTGAACATAAACCAGCCATATAGGCGGTAATTATCTATAACCTATAGACCAGCCATATAGGCGGTGTCTAATTATGCCAAATAAATAAAACCAGCCATTAAGGCAGTAGTTCCTTTTAGTGAATAATAAATTTATATTATAATTAAGGGAGATTAATCTAAATTAAAATATTAAAAACTTCAACCTTCCCCCATCGGAAATTTAACTACTGAACATAAAAAGAAAGGAGTAGAATAAGAGAACTACTGCTACTGAAAATTAAAATACATAAATTAAATTACTAAAAATAAACACACAAGATGCAATCCTTAATTCCTTACAAAAACCTAAGGAAAGCATGAGAATTACAAATGCAATTGCTTGGTATTTATAGGAAAATCTAAAGGCTTCCACCAATTTCTCCACCGATTGCTCCGCCGATTACTCCACCAAACATGGCACCAAACATGGCATCAAACATGGCACCAAACAAGGCACCAAATATAGCATCAAACCTGGAACCAAACATGCAAGCATGATTGTTGGAAGTTTGACAACTTTTTTATTTTATTAAATTTATTTTATATTTTGTAAATGACTGTAGTAGTTACTCAAAATATACTGGATTGTTCATCAATTTCGGCCTTCCAAACTTCCGAATTCGAAAATATTTTTAATTTCAAAGTTGTAGATCTTCGAGTCTTATTTAATCTAAAACTTGAATCAGCTCAATCGGACATCAGAAGAAAAAGTTATGGCCAAAATACGAAACTTGCATAAACATGGAATTTCGGACTGCACTTCGTGACGCGTATAGTAAATTTCGTTTTTGACGTCTTTTCCTCCGGATTTCATCATTTTAGAGCCCGCGAGTTGATTTCTTTAAGTCCCAATATTATTGGTATCTGCAAAATAAATAAAAATACATCAAAACGCTCATAAAACTAGAGAAACTATACAAAATATTAGGTTAAATGAGTGGGAAATGGTGATATAAATACCACTCATCACACCCCCAAACCTAACATTTTGCTAGTCCTCGGCAAAACAAAAAATAAATAATACAAAATAAAATTAACTAAGCCATTTTCGTAGGGATCACGGTTTCATTTAGCATATGCAACATGCCTTTAAACCCCTAGGTGTCCCTAGTGGACGAGTTGTAGTCTCATGAGGGTTTACAGCAATGCTACCCACAAATATTTAACAAAAGTAAAAAGAAAGTAAAAATAATGCACACAAAAGCAAAAAGACAAGAGAAAATAGAATAACGAAGTTAGTGACTTATCAAGTGAAACTTCTACTCCAAGTTACTAGTTGTTTTGTTTCTTTCTAAATTACCGAATAAGTAAATTCTCCGATTATAATTACCAATCCTCCATATAAACAGTCAACAAAAATATTAATCAACTTCATTTTTGCCCACAACAGTCACAAGTGTAGTTAATAAGAGAGTAATATTTTTGTCCTAAAGTTTTATCAGACTTCACACCTTTTTATATAGCAATGGAATAATTTTTCTGATTTTTTCTTTTTTCTTTATTTTTATTTTTATTTATTTACAATATCTTTCGTCTATGCAGCGAGCTTTGGGTCGGTGGCTCCCAAACCAGTTGGCTTTAAGGCACTAGGTGTTAAGACACCCCTACGGACTTAATTACTCAGACTTCATATATATATATTTTTTGCAACATCTTCGATCCATGTAGCGAGCTTTGGGAGAGTGGCTCCCAAACCAGTTGGTTTTAGGGCACTAGGTTTTAAAACACCTCTACGGACTTAATGGCTCAGATCTCATACATTTTTTTCACACATTTTTTTCTTTTTTTCTTTTTCTTTTTTCTTTTTTTTTTTTTTTTTTTCCTTTTTCTTTTTTTTTACTTCATTGTCATTTATAGATGCTTCCTCCAATAAACTAGAGCACTGAATTACAAAACTTTCAATTACAACTCATATCCGTATGTTACTATACATATTGACAATACTTGCCAACTGAGTATATGAAGATTCATTTTAATTAGTTTTTTGGAGAATTCACAAATTAAAAAATTTTAAATGAAATAAACAAAAATTAACTTGTTCAAAAATGGGTTGAGATACGTCTCAAGAGTGGAAACTCCTTACTCGGCTTATCTTATACACATTTCACCCTTATTAGTCAAAATAAAAAAGAACGTAAGATATTTTTGTAATTTTTGAAAATTTTTCAATTTGTTTGTATTTTTCGAAAAATTTTGACTGAAATTAAAACAAAAAAAAAAGATACAAATTAACTAATTCCGTCCCCCAAACCTAATGAGACATTGTCCCAAATGTCTTAAATAGTAGAAGAAGAATTTAGGAAACCGTACCTGGTTAGCTGGAAATCTAATAAAAATACCGATTAAGATCATGTGTTAGACATTAGGCATATCGTCAAGCGTGATTTGTATTGATATTGTATTATTGTTACAAAATTAACTATGTTGTTTGTGATAATGAAATTGCCTTTTGCCGTTTGTATATTTATTTACTTTGACTTATAAATGGCGAAAGTCCATATGATTAGTACCTGGACTGAGAATGATATGAGACAGTATCAGTCCCCAAAGGTTTAATCATTAAATATCCCTAGCCGTAGTATTATCGAGACTGGACATCGATAATGCGGAATAGACTAGTATTGCGCTTGTGCACGTTGTGAGGGCACAACGGCATAGTTCTCATATATTTAAGTATTGGATACTTATGCAAGTGCGATAGGAGGTTGTGTTTTACCGATGGTACGGAAAACAGCTTCGCTCTGGATAGACCCCGCGGAATCCCATTGGTAGTATGTCTGCGTGTCTATGGGAGGCCGCATCAGGGTAGGTGTATATGGTCTTAACCTGAGACTTACATCGCTAGTACTTGCGACAATCGGTAAACTTTGGTTTTGGTGGTTGGGGACCTTAACCGGTTCTGTGTACACCTCTTCTGGGTTTATCGAGAATCGTAGTGTACTGGATGTGATGTCAAGATGGAAGTATCGCTTCAGACATATGGAGGTGATGATCACGCAGGACACAGAACTAGCACTCTATAAAAGGTTGCAACCGTCGGGACAATATGACCAGGTCAGGATTGTCCGATTTAAAGAGACTAGTTCTTGATGTCCGATATATGTTTCGTACGGGGCAGACACATCTCCAGCCCCAGGCCTAGCATGTGATCATCCGATACTGGATCGATGTACGCAATACTACGGTATACTACGCTTGATATAGATCTTATATTCCTATAAGAATATTTCTGGAGAATTGGGTAGGCATGGCGCTTTGCTAGAAGCCAACCTTGTCTTGTGAATCGGTAAAGACGTAGTACGAGGTACGTGCGTGTTCGGATTATCCGACGACCGTATTCACTGCCAACATATCCGGAGATCTCTTGGGTCGCTTCCTGAAGATTCACCTATGATATTTGATTCGAACTTAATTAATCTTGGATTAATTGCGGAGAAACTTTATCTCGGATAAAGTGCCTTATTTAGAGAGAGAGAACGATTAATTTGGAATTAATCAGTAAAATTATTATATTCGATATAATAATTGAAATTCGATTTCGACGCGAAATTAAAATTAGATTTTAATTCGGGCATACGAGTTAATTTAGAATTAATTCGTAAGCGACGTAAATAATAATTTCGCTAGGAGCGATTATTTATTTAAATCCGATTTAATTAACGTCGCGACGCTAGTTCGGTATTTCGGAAATATCGAACCCGAACGCGTGAGTGGACGTGGGCCCACTTTCATTTGGAAACGTGTGGGGCCCACATGACACATGTCATTATATGTATTATTATATTGATGATGCATTGCATGGTGATAGTGTGTAATTCACTCAAATGTTATGCATGGAATTAGAGTGTTTGACACTCTAAGCCTTTGCATGGCTTGTGTCATAGATTTATTATTATTTAATAAATATTATGGCATAAATATAAATTGATTTTTGGTATCAAAATCAATTAGAACAAAAAGAAAAAGCTCTCTTCTCTCTCTCACTTGGCCGAAAACTGCATGCAGTTTTTGGTCTTCATCTTCTTCATTTTGGTTGCCAAAAGCTTGAAGAAAAGGTTGTTGTTTGGAACATACAAGGCTAGCACCTTCAAGGGATCAAAAGAGGTGATAGGGAAACCATCATAGAGCAAGGAATACACAAAGCTTGGAGCTTCCTTCCTCTTGTCTTCCTTGGCCGAAAGTCATCCTCCTTGGAGCTTCCATTTGGTTTGATTTTCTTCATCAACAAAGCATTGTAAGTATGATTCCGCCATACTTCGTCTTTTATATATATTCTTTGTTGTATTTCATGAATGCTTAATCTTTCCTTGGGACATATTATAGAAACCAACAATGGTATCATGGAGCCATGGTTAAGCATGAAATACTTTAGGTTAAAATTTGTTAAAATTGGTTGAAGCATGTTCTTGTGAAATTTGATGAATAAGTATGCTTGCATGTATATAGAATGATGTTATATGGAATCAATTTTATGAAAAATGCATTGGATGATTTTTCCCCAAAATTTTAACCTTGGCCGAATGGTGTGTTAAAATTGTTGAAGCATGTCTTGTGAAATTTGATGAATAAGTATGCTTGCATGTATATAACATGATGTTATATGGAATCAATTTTATGAAAAATGCATTGGATGATTTTTCCCCAAAATTTTGACCTTGGCCGAATGGTTTGGTGAAATTGATGAAGCATGTTCTTGTGAAATTTGATTAATAAGAATGCTTACATGTATATAGAATGATGTTACATGGAATCAATTTTATGAAAAATGCATTGGATGATTTTTCCCCAAATCCATGCCTTGGCCGAATGTGTTGCTACTTGGAGTGGATTGGAATTTTTTGTGTTTAAGATCATTAGATGACTTAGAACGTGTACGGGACGTAGATTAGTAATTCAATCGGATTGAAAAACAAATCGACACAAAAAACTCACCTTGGCCGAATACATAGGACATGTAAAGGAGTTGATTTTTGTTAAAATTAATGTTGGACATTTATTTTGAACAATACATGATTAATAAATTAAATGGGTATTTTTTGAAATATTTGGTTTAATGTATTAATCTTGGTATTACACTTTAATTAATTGGACTTTAATGTTTGGAATATTAAAATTTAATTAATGGGCTTAATTGGTGAATTGGGCTTTTAATATTGTATTTGGGCATAATGGGCTTGGTTGGACCAAGTAGATTTGGGCCAAATGGATTGGATCCAATTTGGGCCTAAATCACTCCATTAAGTCCAAATATAATATAATGGGCTTTAATAATTTAATTGGGCCTTATGGGCTTAAAATTGGTTTTATGGCATTTAAGGGTGATTCCTTATTTGGGCTTGGTAATTGGGTTTGACCCACATTGACCAAAGCCCAAGCCTTAATAAATCAATTCTAAGTCCATTTGACTTGAATTAAATTAAACATTGGATGTTAGTTGGGCTTTGAGACCCAATAGAATTGGATTTAGAATCTAAGTCTTTAAAGCACATTAAAAGTGTAAACATTTAATTTGGAATTAAATAATTGAATTAGTATTGAATACGAATTAAATTAGATTTAATTAGTAGTTCGATATAATTCGCGAATTCGTACCTTATGTACTTATTCTCAATCGAGTTGGACTCGCGCAAAATCAAACCGTTGTTTGAACATTGGATGATCACTTAAACAAAGACTAATTAATTGGATTAGATTGGTTGTAAAAGCATGTCTTGTTTGAATATATATGTATGTGATGAATGAATAGTGTATATCGGATGGATATTAGAAGGGAAAGGGTAATTTTAGAAATTATTGTAAATTTGGAATTTATAAATTGGACCTGCGTGTCCAGCCTTATCTCTTTATCTCTTTGTATTCTCTTCTCACCTAATTCCCCTCAATGTAAATGAGGTTTCTCTTATTGTATTATGTAATTGGGTAGAAGTAGAATAGTGCTAACGGGGAGAGGAAAGGGAGTGATTTGTTCTAGGAACAAGTTGTTTATATATCCATCCGCATATCACTATTAATTACTTTACGCGCTTTATGATGTTTTAGAAGCATGCTTAAGGGTGTATGATGATGAGACCTAACAAAGATAAATAAATTGGTTGCCAATTACGCGAAAATCCCTCAATTTATATTAAGCGAATATCCTTCCATTGAATGGTTCTTGTTCAAGATCCGAAGTTGGCATTGGTTTGTTTTTGACCAAAGTCAAGACCTTTGTCAATCAAGATGTACTTGATCTTGAATCATGAGAGTTTTGTTGCATATCGGTGTCTTGTCCAAATCGTGATTTTTATTGGCCAAAGTCAAGATCACTTTTGTCCAACGACATTGATTACGAAACTTTCCTCGTCAATGGGTCCCGCTTAACTGGAATCATTAGGTTTGTTTTTGGCCAAAGCCAAGGCCTAGTTGATTCGGAGGATAGGGTTAGGAAAATGTATTAGATACATTGACATTATACATATGTTTCGGACTTGGATGTCCACCTAACCGGATCTAGGAATTGGATGAGATCCAATTGATCATGGAGATCTACCTGTAAATAGCATACAATTTTTATTGGCCAAAGTCAAGGTTGTGTGTTATTTAACGGGATCCTAGCCCACTAGGAAATTCTATTTCCCGAGTTCTCTACAGAGGGTTAGAAACTTGAAGAAAATAGTGGGAGGCTATTATTGAATTTGCAATTTCATTCAGATACTTAGCCTTACGCGTCTTTCAAAATTATTTCGTCATATTTTAAATAATTAGTTGGACTAATATATTGTTATTTTTACTTTTAACAGTTTGACTGTACCCATAACATCGTTGACTTTATAGTTGGACTATAGTTGTCAAGATGATGGCAAAGGTAATATCCGCGACATAATCATGGGCGATAATGTCTTCAAAGGGACAAACTTTGCCGACTGGGAAATGAACCTCAAGATAGTGCTTGGGGCTGAGAGGATACTGTATACTATTCAGAGACCTCTCCCGCCTAAACCCACTGAGCCACTGGAGCTAGAGTTATGGAAAACTCATAGTGACGATTGTGACCAAGCTCAGTCAGTTATGCTAGCTGCAATGACCCAGCATTTCAGACGCCAGAATAGGGACTTGGATCCCTATAACATGATGGCAAGATTGCGTGATCTTCACCGCACCAATAAGCGGATGAAGAGGTACGAGCTAGTAAGGAAACTCTTCCGCTCCCGGATGACAGACGGCGCATCAGTTGAAGCCCACGGGACTCAAATGATCGCCGATATTGATGAGTTGGCCAATATGGGAATAGTCTTGGAGGCTGAGCTGACTATAGATATGATCTTGCAGTCACTTCCTGATACTTGGAAACAAATCATAGTCAACTACAAGTTGATGGATACGGATGACACTCTTGGAGAGCTGTTATCTGTCTTGAAGGAGTCCGAAAGGGAACTCCTAAAGGGGAGCAAGCGCGAGGCGCATTTTGCATCGACCTCTCATGCGCCAAAGGGTGGCCCCAAGGCAATTGGAGGTGCGAGGAAGAAGAAGTTCAAGAAAAAGGGCAAAGGCAAGTTGACAGTGGCTTCTAGGAAGCCAAAGGACAAATCTCGCGACATCTGCCTCAACTGCGGCAAGAGGGGTCACTGGAAACGTGACTGCCGAATGAGCATTGTGCAGAGGGAGGATATCAAGGCTGGCAAGGCCATTGCCTCTGGTATGTTTGTTATTGAGATAAATATGAATACTTCTAGTTTTAAAAATTGGATTTTTGATTCTGGTTGTGGTGCTCATATTTGTACTGATGTGCAGGATCTGCATGATAGCAGGGTGCTGGCATCAGGGGAGATGGATCTACGGGTCGGAAACGGAACACCAGTTGCTGTTTTGGCCGTAGGGACTTTTGTTTTAGAACTGCCCTCAGGGCATGTACTTAAACTATTGAACTGTTATTTTGTACCTAGTTTAACTAGGAATATTATATCTGTGTCCTTGTTAACCCAGCAGGGTTACACTTTTGTATTCAGGAACACAGGGTGTTATTTATATAAAAATGATGCAGAAATTTGCACAGCTGTTGCAAATAACGGTCTTTATATTTTGAATATAAATGAATCTCCTAAAATGACAAACAAAAGGCTCAAAAGGAGTAATCTAAAAGATGAAGCTTATATGTGGCATTGTCGTCTAGGACACATCAACAAGACTCGCATATCCACACTTTCAAAGAGTGGGTACTTGGACGAATTTGATCCCAATTCATATGACGTCTGCGAATCTTGTCTTTTAGGCAAAATGCCTAAATCACCTTTTAGCGGTAAAGGTGAACGTGCCACAGAACTATTGGCTCTCGTTCATACTGACGTATGCGGGCCCATGTCTAGCCAGGCTAGAGGTGGATTTCACTACTTCGTAACCTTTACAGATGATGCATCTCGTTACGGTTATGTGTATCTTATGAGACACAAGTCGGAAACTTTTGAGAAATTCAAAGAGTTTCGACACGAAGTGGAGAAACAAACAGGGAAGAGTATTAAGACATTACGGTCAGACCGTGGTGGCGAATACTTAAGTTATGAGTTTCAAGATTACTTGAAAGAATATGGTATTCTATCACAGTGGACTCCTCCTGGAACACCGCAATTAAACGGTGTGTGTCCGAACGGGAAACCGCACCTTGTTGGACATGGTGAGGTCAATGATGAGTCGCACTGAGCTACCAATATCCTTCTGGGGATACGCATTAAACAGTGCTATACTTATTTTGAATAAGGTACCGTCGAAGTCTGTTGAACAGACCTCCATATGAGATATGGACAGGAAGGAAACCAGGTTTCTCTTTCCTGAAGATTTGGGGATGCTGGGCATATGTTAAACGTTTGGAAGGTACCAAACTTGAACCCAAATCTGATAAATGCCTTTTCGTTGGATATCCTAGGGAAACCAAAGGATATTACTTCTATCACCCACAAGAGAACAAAGTATTTGTTGCTCTACAAGCATTTTTCCTTGAGAAGGATTTTATAAATGCAGTGGTAAGTGGGAGGAAAGTAGAACTCGATGAAGATCGTAGTGATACTGTTCCTGGCAATGAATCAACGACGGAACAAGAACAGACCGTCCGGGATGAGTCTGTACCACAAACTTCACATACACAAGGACCGCGTAGGTCGGAGAGAGTCAGAACAGTACCTGAGAGGTATGGGTTCCTGATCTCACCTCATATAGATATTAATCTTATTGAGGATAATGAGCCGGCTACGTATGAGGAAGCGATACAAAATATCGATTCCGCTTTATGGCAAGAGGCCATGAAGTCCGAGATGGATTCCATGTACGCCAACCAAGTTTGGACACTGGTTGATGCACCAGAAGGCGTAAAGCCTATTGGATGCAGATGGATCTTCAAGAAGAAGACCGACATGGATGGCAACGTACAAACGTACAAGGCTAGGCTTGTAGCGAAGGGGTATCATCAACAATATGGTATTGATTATGACGAAACCTTCTCACCCGTTGCCATGATTAAATCCATTCGGATAATGCTTGCAATAGCTGCATATTTCGACTTCGAGATATGGCAGATGGACGTTAAAACCGCTTTCCTTAACGGAAACCTTTTGGAGGATGTTTATATGCAACAGCCTGACGGTTTTATCGTACCTAGACTTGCAAACAAGGTTTGTAAGTTAAATCGATCCATTTATGGATTGAAGCAAGCATCACGGTCATGGAATCAGCGTTTTGATGAGATCATAAAGGAATATTTTCGTGCAAAACGCAGATGACCCTTGTGTATACAAGAAGGTTAGTGGGAGAGCACTTACTTTTATTGTCCTTTATGTCGACGACGTATTGCTTATAGGCAATGACATTCCCATGCTAACGTCGGTGAAAGCTTGGCTTTCATTAAAATTCTCCATGAAAGATCTGGGAGAAGCAGCCTTTATTCTTGGAATAAAGATCTACAGGGATAGATCTAGAAAGCTGCTTGGACTCTCCCAGAGTACATACATTGATAAAGTGTTGAAGAGATTCAACATGGAACAATCCAAGAGGGGATTGGTTCCAATGGTACGTGGTACCTCTCTGTCTAAGGACATGTGTCCTAAGACTCAGGAAGAGAGAGACCACATGAGTCGGATACCGTTCGCCTCGGCAGTCGGATCGATCATGTATGCCATGATATGTACACGACCTGATGTCTCATATGCTTTGAGCATGTGCAGTCGCTATCAGGCCGATCCAGGTGAAGGTCACTGGATAGCAGTTAAGAATATCCTTAAGTATCTTAAACGAACTAAGGATGCTTTCTTAATTTATGGAGGTGGAGAACTTGCGGTATCTGGGTATACCGATGCAAGTTTCCAAACCGACAAGGATGACTACAAGTCACAATCCGGGTACATTTTTTGTTTGAATAACGGAGCAGTGAGCTGGAAATCTTCCAAGCAAGATACTGTTGCCGATTCAACAACAGAAGCGGAGTACATCGCTGCATCTGAAGCAGCAAAGGAGGCAGTTTGGATCCGAAAGTTCCTAATCGGATTAGGAGTAGTTCCGTTAGCAGCTGAGCCCGTTCCATTGTATTGTGACAATAACGGGGCTATAGCACAGGCTAAGGAACCAAGGTCTCATCAACGGTCCAAGCATGTTCTTCGACGTTATCATCTGATTCGGGAGATTATACATCGTGGCGATGTAAAAGTCGAGAAGGTCACATCAGATGACAACATTGCAGATCCGCTGACGAAAGCTGTTCTACAGCAAGTTTTTGAACGACACATACATAGTTCGGGTATTAGATGCTTGAGTGACTGGCTATAGGCCAAGTGGGAGATTGTTAGACATTATGTCCCATAGCGTCACTGTTTGTAAATGATATTGTATTATTGTACAAAATTAACTATGTGATAATGAAATTGCCTTTTGCCGTTTTGTAATATTATTTACTTTGACTTATAAATGGCGAAAGTCCATATGATTAGTACCTGGACTGAGAATGATATGAGACAGTATCAGTCCCCAAAGGTTTAATCATTAAATATCCCTAGCCGTAGTATTATCGAGACTGGACATCGATAATGCGGAATAGACTAGTATTGCGCTTGTGCACGTTGTGAGGGCACAACGGCATAGTTCTCATATATTTAAGTATTGGATACTTATGCAAGTGCGATAGGAGGTTGTGTTTTACCGATGGTACGGAAAACAGCTTCGCTCTGGATAGACCCCGCGGAATCCCATTGGTAGTATGTCTGCGTGTCTATGGGAGGCCGCATCAGGGTAGGTGTATATGGTCTTAACCTGAGACTTACATCGCTAGTACTTGCGACAATCGGTAAACTTTGGTTTTGGTGGTTGGGGACCTTAACCGGTTCTGTGTACACCTCTTCTGGGTTTATCGAGAATCGTAGTGTACTGGATGTGATGTCAAGATGGAAGTATCGCTTCAGACATATGGAGGTGATGATCACGCAGGACACAGAACTAGCACTCTATAAAAGGTTGCAACCGTCGGGACAATATGACCAGGTCAGGATTGTCCGATTTAAAGAGACTAGTTGCTTGATGTCCGATATATGTTTCGTACGGGGCAGACACATCTCCAGCCCCAGGCCTAGCATGTGATCATCCGATACTGGATCGATGTACGCAATACTACGGTATACTACGCTTGATATAGATCTTATATTCCTATAAGAATATTTCTGGAGAATTGGGTAGGCATGGCGCTTTGCTAGAAGCCAACCTTGTCTTGTGAATCGGTAAGAACGTAGTACGAGGTACGTGCGTGTTCGGATTATCCGACGACCGTATTCACTGCCAACATATCCGGAGATCTCTTGGGTCGCTTCCTGAAGATTCACCTATGATATTTGATTCGAACTTAATTAATCTTGGATTAATTGCGGAGAAACTTTATCTCGGATAAAGTGCCTTATTTAGAGAGAGAGAACGATTAATTTGGAATTAATCAGTAAAATTATTATATTCGATATAATAATTGAAATTCGATTTCGACGCGAAATTAAAATTAGATTTTAATTCGGGCATACGAGTTAATTTAGAATTAATTCGTAAGCGACGTAAATAATAATTTCGCTAGGAGCGATTATTTATTTAAATCGATTTAATTATTTAATTAACGTCGCGACGCAAGTTCGGTATTTCGGAAATATCGAACCCGAACGCGTGTGAGTGGACGTGGGCCCACTTTCATTGGAAACGTGTGGGGCCCACATGACACATGTCATTATATGTATTATTATATTGATGATGCATTGCATGGTGATAGTGTGTAATCACTCAAATGTTATGCATGGAATTTGAGTGTTTGACACTCTAAGCCTTTGCATGGCTTGTGTCATAGATTTATTATTATTTAATAAATATTATGGCATAAATATAAATTGATTTTTGGTATCAAAATCAATAGAACAAAAAGAAAAAGCTCTCTTCTCTCTCTCACTTGGCCGAAAACTGCATGCAGTTTTTGGTCTTCATCTTCTTCATTTTGTTGCCAAAAGCTTGAAGAAAAGGTTGTGTGTTTGGAACATACAAGGCTAGCACCTTCAAGGGATCAAAAGAGGTGATAGGGAAACCATCATAGAGCAAGGAATACACAAAGCTTGGAGCTTCCTTCCTCTTGTCTTCCTTGGCCGAAAGTCATCCACCTTGGAGCTTCCATTTGGTTTGATTTTCTTCATCACAAAGCATTGTAAGTATGATTCCGCCATACTTCGTCTTTTATATATATTCTTTGTTGTATTTCATGAATGCTTAATCTTTCCTTGGGACATATTATAGAAACCAACAATGGTATCATGGAGCCATGGTTAAGCATGAAATACTTTAGGTTAAAATTTGTTAAAATTGGTTGAAGCATGTTCTTGTGAAATTTGATGAATAAGTATGCTTGCATGTATATAGAATGATGTTATATGGAATCAATTTTATGAAAAATGCATTGGATGATTTTTCCCCAAAATTTTAACCTTGGCCGAAGGGTGTGTTAAAATTGGTTGAAGCATGTCTTGTGAAATTTGATGAATAAGTATGCTTGCATGTATATAACTGATGTTATATGGAATCAATTTTATGAAAAATGCATTGGATGATTTTTCCCCCCAAAATTTTGACCTTGGCCGAATGGTATGGTGAAATTGATTGAAGCATGTTCTTGTGAAATTTGATTAATAAGAATGCTTACATGTATATAGAATGATGTTACATGGAATCAATTTTATGAAAAATGCATTGGATGATTTTTCCCCAAATTCCATGCCTTGGCCGAATGTGTTGCTACTTGGAGTGGATTGGAATTTTTTGTGTTTAAGATCATTGGATGACTTAGAACGTGTACGGGACGTAGATTAGTAATTCAATCGGATTGAAAAACAAATCGACACAAAAAACTCACCTTGGCCGAATACATAGGACATGTAAAGGAGTTGATTTTTGTTAAAATTAATGTTGGACATTTATTTTGAACAATACATGATTAATAAATTAAATGGGTATTTTTTTGATATTTGGTTTAATGTATTAATCTTGGTATTACACTTTAATTAATTGGACTTTAATGTTTGGAATATTAAAATTTATTAATGGGCTTAATTGGTGAATTGGGCTTTTAATATTGTATTTGGGCATAATGGGCTTGGTTGGACCAAGTAGATTTGGGCCAAATGGATTGGATCCAATTTGGGCCTAAATCACTCCATTAAGTCCAAATATAATATAATGGGCTTTAATAATTTAATTGGGCCTTATGGGCTTAAAATTGGTTTTATGGCACTTAAGGGTGATTCCTTATTTGGGCTTGGTAATTGGGTTTGACCCACATTGACCAAAGCCCAAGCCTTAATAAATCAATTCTAAGTCCATTTGACTCGAATTAAATTAAACATTGGATGTTAGTTGGGCTTTGAGACCCAATAGAATTGGATTTAGAATCTAAGTCTTTAAAGCACATTAAAGTGTAAACATTTAATTTGGAATTAAATAATTGAATTAGTATTGAATACGAATTAAATAAGATTTAATAAGTAGTTCGATATAATTCGCGAATTCGTACCTTGTGTACTTATTCTCAATCGAGTTGGACTCGCGCAAAATCAAACCGTTGTTTGAACATTGGATGATCACTTAAACAAAGACTAATTAATTGGATTAGATTGGTTGTAAAAGCATGTCTTGTTTGAATATATATGTATGTGATGAATGAATAGTGTATATCGGATGGATATTAGAAGGGAAAGGGTAATTTTAGAAATTATTGTAAATTTGGAATTTATAAATTGGACCTGCGTGTCCAGCCTTATCTCTTTATCTCTTTGTATTCTCTTCTCACCTAATTCCCCTCAATGTAAATGAGGTTTCTCTTATTGTATTATGTAATTGGGTAGAAGTAGAATAGTGCTAGCGGGGAGAGGAAAGGGAGTGATTTGTTCTAGGAACAAGTTGTTTATATATCCATCCGCATATCACTATTAATTTACTTTACGCGCTTTATGATGTTTTAGAAGCATGCTTAAGGGTGTATGATGATGAGACCTAACAAAGATAAATAAATTGGTTGCCAATTACGCGAAAATCCCTCAATTTATATTAAGCGAATATCCTTCCATTGAATGGTTCTTGTTCAAGATCCGAAGTTGGCATTGGTTTGTTTTTGACCAAAGTCAAGACCTTTGTCAATCAAGGATGTACTTGAATCATGAGAGTTTTGTTGCATATCGGTGTCTTGTCCAAATCGTGATTTTTATTGGCCAAAGTCAAGATCACTTTTGTCCAACGACATTGATTACGAAACTTTCCTCGTCAATGGGTCCCGCTTAACTGGAATCATTAGGTTTTTTTTGGCCAAAGCCAAGGCCTAGTTGATTCGGAGGATAGGGTTAGGAAAATGTATTGGATACATTGACATTATACATATGTTTCGGACTTGGATGTCCACCTAACCGGATCTAGGAATTGGATGAGATCCAATTGATCATGGAGATCTACCTAAGTTAAATAGCATACAATTTTTATTGGCCAAAGTCAAGGTTGTGTGTTATTTAACGGGATCCTAGCCCACTAGGAAATTCGATTTCCCGAGTTCTCTACAGAGGGTTAGAAACTTGAAGAAAATAGTGGGAGGCTATTATTGAATTTGCAATTTCATTCAGATACTTAGCCTTACGCGTCTTTCAAAATTATTTCGTCAATATTTTAAATAATTAGTTGGACTAATATATTGTTATTTTTACTTGTAACAGTTTGACTGTACCCATAACATCGTTGACTTTATAGTTGGACTATAGTTGTCAAGATGATTGGCAAAGGTAATATCCGCGACATAATCATGGGCGATAATGTCTTCAAAGGGACAAACTTTGCCGACTGGGAAATGAACCTCAAGATAGTGCTTGGGGCTGAGAGGATACTGTATACTATTCAGAGACCTCTCCCGCCTAAACCCACTGAGCCACTGGAGCTAGAGTTATGGAAAACTCATAGTGACGATTGTGACCAAGCTCAGTCAGTTATGCTAGCTGCAATGACCCAGCATTTCAGACGCCAGAATAGGGACTTGGATCCCTATAACATGATGGCAAGATTGCGTGATCTTCACCGCACCAATAAGCGGATGAAGAGGTACGAGCTAGTAAGGAAACTCTTCCGCTCCCGGATGACAGACGGCGCATCAGTTGAAGCCCACGGGACTCAAATGATCGCCGATATTGATGAGTTGGCCAATATGGGAATAGTCTTGGAGGCTGAGCTGACTATAGATATGATCTTGCAGTCACTTCCTGATACTTGGAAACAAATCATAATCAACTACAAGTTGATGGATACAGATGACACTCTTGGAGAGCTGTTATCTATTTGAAGGAGTCCGAAAGGGAACTCCTAAAGGGGAGCAAGCGCGAGGCGCATTTTGCATCGACCTCTCATGCGCCAAAGGGTGGCCCCAAGGCAATTGGAGGTGCGAGGAAGAAGAAGTTCAAGAAAAGGGCAAAGGCAAGTTGACAGTGGCTTCTAGGAAGCCAAAGGACAAATCTCGCGACATCTGCCTCAACTGCGGCAAGAGGGGTCACTGGAAACGTGACTGCCGAATGAGCATTGTGCAGAGGGAGGATATCAAGGCTGGCAAGGCTATTGCCTCTGGTATGTTTGTTATTGAGATAAATATGAATACTTCTAGTTTTAAAAATTGGATTTTTGATTCTGGTTGTGGTGCTCATATTTGTACTGATGTGCAGGATCTGCATGATAGCAGGGTGCTGGCATCAGGGGAGATGGATCTACGGGTCGGAAACGGAACACCAGTTGCTGTTTTGGCCGTAGGGACTTTTGTTTTAGAACTGCCCTCAGGGCATGTACTTAAACTTTTGAACTGTTATTTTGTACCTAGTTTAACTAGGAATATTATATCTGTATCCTTGTTAACCCAGCAGGGTTACACTTTTGTATTCAGGAACACTGGGTGTTATTTATATAAAAATGATGCAGAAATTTGCACAGCTGTTGCAAATAACGGTCTTTATATTTTGAATATAAATGAATCTCCTAAAATGACAAACAAAAGGCTCAAAAGGAGTAATCTAAAAGATGAAGCTTATATGTGGCATTGTCGTCTAGGACACATCAACAAGACTCGCATATCCACACTTTCGAAGAGTGGGTACTTGGACGAATTTGATCCCAATTCATATGACGTCTGCGAATCTTGTCTTTTAGGCAAAATGCCTAAATCACCTTTTAGCGGTAAAGGTGAACGTGCCACAGAACTGTTGGCTCTCGTTCATACTGACGTATGCGGGCCCATGTCTAGCCAGGCTAGAGGTGGATTTCACTACTTCGTAACCTTTACAGATGATGCATCTCGTTACGGTTATGTGTATCTTATGAGACACAAGTCGGAAACTTTTGAGAAATTCAAAGAGTTTCGACACGAAGTGGAGAAACAAACAGGGAAGAGTATTAAGACATTACGGTCAGACCGTGGTGGCGAATACTTAAGTTATGAGTTTCAAGATTACTTGAAAGAATATGGTATTCTTTCACAGTGGACTCCTCCTGGAACACCGCAATTAAACGGTGTGTCCGAACGGAGAAACCGCACCTTGTTGGACATGGTGAGGTCAATGATGAGTCGCACTGAGCTACCAATATCCTTCTGGGGATACGCATTAAACAGTGCTATACTTATTTTGAATAAGGTACCGTCGAAGTCTGTTGAACAGACTCCATATGAGATATGGACAGGAAGGAAACCAGGTTTCTCTTTCCTGAAGATTTGGGGATGCTGGGCATATGTTAAACGTTTGGAAGGTACCAAACTTGAACCCAAATCTGATAAATGCCTTTTCGTAGGATATCCTAGGGAAACCAAAGGATATTACTTCTATCACCCACAAGAGAACAAAGTATTTGTTGCTCTACAAGCATTTTTCCTTGAGAAGGATTTTATAAATGCAGTGGTAAGTGGGAGGAAAGTAGAACTCGATGAAGATCGTAGTGATACTGTTCCTGGCAATGAATCAACGACGGAACAAGAACAGACCGTCCGGGATGAGTCTGTACCACAAACTTCACATACACAAGGACCGCGTAGGTCGGAGAGAGTCAGAACAGTACCTGAGAGGTATGGGTTCCTGATCTCACCTCATATAGATATTAATCTTATTGAGGATAATGAGCCGGCTACGTATGAGGAAGCGATACAAAATATCGATTCCGCTTTATGGCAAGAAGCCATGAAGTCCGAGATGGATTCCATGTACGCCAACCAAGTTTGGACACTGGTTGATGCACCAGAAGGCGTAAAGCCTATTGGATGCAGATGGATCTTCAAGAAGAAGACCGACATGGATGGCAACGTACAAACGTACAAGGCTAGGCTTGTAGCGAAGGGGTATCGTCAACAATATGGTATTGATTATGACGAAACCTTCTCACCCGTTGCCATGATTAAATCCATTCGGATAATGCTTGCAATAGCTGCATATTTCGACTTCGAGATATGGCAGATGGACGTTAAAACCGCTTTCCTTAACGGAAACCTTTTGGAGGATGTTTATATGCAACAGCCTGACGGTTTTATCGTACCTAGACTTGCAAACAAGGTTTGTAAGTTAAATCGATCCATTTATGGATTGAAGCAAGCATCACGGTCATGGAATCAGCGTTTTGATGAGATCATAAAGGAATATGATTTCGTGCAAAACGCAGATGACCCTTGTGTATACAAGAAGGTTAGTGGGAGAGCACTTACTTTTATTGTCCTTTATGTCGACGACGTATTGCTTATAGGCAATGACATTCCCATGCTAACGTCGGTGAAAGCTTGGCTTTCATTAAAATTCTCCATGAAAGATCTGGGAGAAGCAGCCTTTATTCTTGGAATAAAGATCTACAGGGATAGATCTAGAAAGCTGCTTGGACTCTCCCAGAGTACATACATTGATAAAGTGTTGAAGCGATTCAACATGGAACAATCCAAGAGGGGATTGGTTCCAATGGTACGTGGTACCTCTCTGTCTAAGGACATGTGTCCTAAGACTCAGGAAGAGAGAGACCACATGAGTCGGATACCGTTCGCCTCGGCAGTCGGATCGATCATGTATGCCATGATATGTACACGACCTGATGTCTCATATGCTTTGAGCATGTGCAGTCGCTATCAGGCCGATCCAGGTGAAGGTCACTGGATAGCAGTTAAGAATATCCTTAAGTATCTTAAACGAACTAAGGATGCTTTCTTAATTTATGGAGGTGGAGAACTTGCGGTATCTGGGTATACCGATGCAAGTTTCCAAACCGACAAGGATGACTACAAGTCGCAATCCGGGTACATTTTTTGTTTGAATAACGGAGCAGTGAGCTGGAAATCTTCCAAGCAAGATACTGTTGCCGATTCAACAACAGAAGCGGAGTACATCGCTGCATCTGAAGCAGCAAAGGAGGCAGTTTGGATCCGAAAGTTCCTAATCGGATTAGGAGTAGTTCCGTTAGCAGCTGAGCCCGTTCCATTGTATTGTGACAATAACGGGGCTATAGCACAGGCTAAGGAACCAAGGTCTCATCAACGGTCCAAGCATGTTCTTCGACGTTATCATCTGATTCGGGAGATTATACATCGTGGCGATGTAAAAGTCGAGAAGGTCACATCAGATGACAACATTGCAGATCCGCTGACGAAAGCTGTTCTACAGCAAGTTTTTGAACGACACATACATAGTTCGGGTATTAGATGCTTGAGTGACTGGCTATAGGCCAAGTGGGAGATTGTTAGACATTATGTCCCATAGCGTCACTGTTTGTAAATGATATTGTATTATTGTACAAAATTAACTATGTGATAATGAAATTGCCTTTTGCCGTTTTGTAATATTATTTACTTTGACTATAAATGGCGAAAGTCCATATGATTAGTACCTGGACTGAGAATGATATGAGACAGTATCAGTCCCCAAAGGTTTAATCATTAAATATCCCTAGCCGTAGTATTATCGAGACTGGACATCGATAATGCGGAATAGACTAGTATTGCGCTTGTGCACGTTGTGAGGGCACAACGGCATAGTTCTCATATATTTAAGTATTGGATACTTATGCAAGTGCGATAGGAGGTTGTGTTTTACCGATGGTACGGAAAACAGCTTCGCTCTGGATAGACCCCGCGGAATCCCATTGGTAGTATGTCTGCGTGTCTATGGGAGGCCGCATCAGGGTAGGTGTATATGGTCTTAACCTGAGACTTACATCGCTAGTACTTGCGACAATCGGTAAACTTTGTTTTGGTGGTTGGGGACCTTAACCGGTTCTGTGTACACCTCTTCTGGGTTTATCGAGAATCGTAGTGTACTGGATGTGATGTCAAGATGGAAGTATCGCTTCAGACATATGGAGGTGATGATCACGCAGGACACAGAACTAGCACTCTATAAAAGGTTGCAACCGTCGGGACAATATGACCAGGTCAGGATTGTCCGATTTAAAGAGACTAGTTGCTTGATGTCCGATATATGTTTCGTACGGGGCAGACACATCTCCAGCCCCAGGCCTAGCATGTGATCATCCGATACTGGATCGATGTACGCAATACTACGGTATACTACGCTTGATATAGATCTTATATTCCTATAAGAATATTTCTGGAGAATTGGGTAGGCATGGCGCTTTGCTAGAAGCCAACCTTGTCTTGTGAATCGGTAAGAACGTAGTACGAGGTACGTGCGTGTTCGGATTATCCGACGACCGTATTCACTGCCAACATATCCGGAGATCTCTTGGGTCGCTTCCTGAAGATTCACCTATGATATTTGATTCGAACTTAATTAATCTTGGATTAATTGCGGAGAAACTTTATCTCGGATAAAGTGCCTTATTTAGAGAGAGAGAACGATTAATTTGGAATTAATCAGTAAAATTATTATATTCGATATAATAATTGAAATTCGATTTCGACGCGAAATTAAAATTAGATTTTAATTCGGGCATACGAGTTAATTTAGAATTAATTCGTAAGCGACGTAAATAATAATTTCGCTAGGAGCGATTATTTATTTAAATCCGATTTAATTAACGTCGCGACGCTAGTTCGGTATTTCGGAAATATCGAACCCGAACGCGTGAGTGGACGTGGGCCACTTTCATTTGGAAACGTGTGGGGCCCACATGACACATGTCATTATATGTATTATTTTATTGATGATGCATTGCATGGTGATAGTGTGTAATTCACTCAAATGTTATGCATGGAATTAGAGTGTTTGACACTCTAAGCCTTTGCATGGCTTGTGTCATAGATTTATTATTATTTAATAAATATTATGGCATAAATATAAATTGATTTTTGGTATCAAAATCAATTAGAACAAAAAGAAAATCTCTTCTCTCTCTCTCTACTGAGCCGAAAACTGCATGCAGTTTTTGGTCTTCATCTTCTTCATTTTGGTTGCCAAAAGCTTGAAGAAAAGGTTGTTGTTTGGAACATACAAGGCTAGCACTAGCACCTTCAAGGGATCAAAAGAGGTGATAGGGAAACCATCATAGAGCAAGGAATACACAAAGCTTGGAGCTTCCTTCCTCTTCTCTTGTCTTCCTTGGCCGAAAGTCATCCTTTGGAGCTTCCATTTGGTTTGATTTTCTTCCATCAACAAAGCATTGTAAGTATGATTCCGCCATACTTCGTCTTTTATATATATTCTTTGTTGTATTTCAAATGCTTAATCTTTCCTTGGGACATATTATAGAAACCAACACATATGTCCAATTACGCTTCTTACCACGATCGCTGTCTAACCAGTCCAACTTGGAGAGAATGGGGTTGATTTTTAGTTCAAAGGTTATGATTTGATCAATTAATTCATCGGCCTTTGTCGCAGTCAGGAAAATATCTTGTACGGATTTTGTGACAATTCCTATCTTTTGGCTTCCGCAAGAAATACAAACAGAAAATCGAAGAAATGCTCAATGTTAAGTAAACAATGGGCCTTCCGATGAATTTCAAGTCCGCCCATGATGCCACAGTGAATATTTCTTCAAATGTTCCGAGGCCGGCTGGTATGCAATAAAAGCGTCAGCAGTATTGACCATTTCATGGAGCTATTCAGACATACTCGATACAATGAGCTCATCTCCGTTTGTTTGTCCAATTAATTGTTCGTTCGCCAGGGTTTTGGGATGATTACAAAACCATGTCCGCCACCATCTTGAACGGAAGATATTGAATATAAATAAAAACATAAAATAAAAAAAGAGAAAAATCTGAAAAATTATTCCATTGCTACAAAAAGGTGTGAAATCTGATAGAACTTTAGGACAAAAATATTACTCTCTTATCAACTGTTGTGACTGTTGTGGGCAAAAATGAGTTGATTAATATTTTGTTGGCTGTATTTATGGAGAATGGTAAATATAATCAGAGAATTTACTTATTCGGTAGTTAAAAAGAAAGAAAATATAATTTGTTTATGAGTCTTAAGCTTAATGCTTCTTGTTAACTGGCCATTAATAAGATTGATGGGGTAAACTTAAAATGAACTAGACATAGGGATTTTAGGTTTCAGCCTTAGATTCAATAACTCACGATCTTCCTTGAGGATAGATAATCCTTTAATAGATTTCCTTACAAGATAGGAATATACCTGTCGGGCGTGGGTAGCCATAATTGGAACTTGGTCTTAATGAATCCAGGTAATGTGGTTGACATAGGAATATGGTTCAACTGGGTTATATTGGGTATTTGCGTCTGACTATCCGAAGAGGCTTTTGCATATCATCGTGTTCCAGGTTAGCAAATTAATTTATTACACATAAATAAGAGAGTCAATTCATCTTTTTAATAATATTGTGTGGAGTCACAACCCTAGATCTTGAGTCTTTTTATTTATTTTCCTTTGTATTTTCTTTTAAGTCTATTTTTATTTTTAATCAGCAAATCCACATTCAACCAACCAAAAGCAATCAATTCCATTCTCCCTATAATTAGATACATGTAAATATATAGATTCAATAATTAATAACAACAGTAGGAATTAAGTCCTTGTGGGATCGATATTTTTTATACTACTTGAACGATACAAGCGCTTGCGTTATACGCGTGTGAATGCACCGGTCAATCTGTAGGGGGTTTTATAGGGGCGGAATACGGTAACGCAGCGGAAGTAGCGGAAAATCTCAAAACTTTTTCTCGGATTCATTAAATAAACATATTTATTTAACATTCCAATAATCAAATTATCAAATAAAATTCAAATAAATTATATTTAAGTGAATTTACCGAATTGCCCTTACATTGGTATTTTGTCCATTTTAATCCGAAATTGATCAAATCAATTTTGAATGATTCTAAATCATTTCTAAGATGAACTTCACATGTTCAAAACATCAAAACACCAAAACAACCAAAATCCCTAAAATCTAACTCCAAGGCCGAGAGCCCCTCCAAGGTGCATAATTGTGCACTTTGTGATTTCATGCATCAAAACACATCAAGATGCAATCCAATGAACATGAAACTTTATATGCATCATATACACATCCAAATACACAACATATATGAAAAGCCCCAAATTTGGAATTGGTCATGAACCCTAATTTTTCAATTTCATCCAATTGGACAAATTAGACCAAATTGGTTAAATCAAATGTTTCAATCATCATTCTTCCATCCAATCCAAGTCTCAATACAATGAAACAACTCAAGATCAAATATAGGTCATCTAAGAGTGGGTCAACAACTCTAGATTAGCAACATGGTTTCCAAAACCTTAAAAGAAAGCTTATTACTACCATAGTCATAATCTTCCTTCATCACACATACTCTACACTTCCATCAAAACTTCCATCAACAAAAACCACAAGGAACAAAGAAATAAATAACCTAAGAATATCATATATTAAAGCCTAGAACCTAAGGAACAATTTCCTTACTAATAGCAAGTTCTAGAAACTTACTAAAAATCCAAGCTTTCTTGATTTTGTCTTTCTTTTCTCAAGCTCCCTTTTGTTTCTTCAATGGAGTTTATGTTTGTAAAGTGTATTAGGATTTTGAATAAATTAAATGAAAAAAACAATATACATGCAACAAAAGTGCCTTGGCCGAATTTCACAAATTCAAACACAAGTCATGTAATTTCATTTTCATTTCAAAATCATTTAGTCAACTTGCATAAATATCCTAATAACACTTTATTAGATATTTAATTAAGTCAACAAAGGCAACTAATATCATTTACAACAAATATCCTAATGTAAGATATTTATATTTTAATTAATTTAATCATTTAACAATTAAATAATCAATAAATTAATTAATTACAAATATATTAAATATATGTATAATATTTACATTAAATATTAAAAACATATATTCATTTAGGATATAATTCAAATAACTCATTTTGACTATTAATTAATGTGTATTTCAATTAATCAAGTATTAAATGTAAATACATAATAATTAGGCAAATGACTATCTAGTCCCTTCAGCACGTATCTTGCGTTTAACATTTAAACGACTTTATAAATAATCAATATTATTTATTAATATTGCTCTAGTGCTCTACGAGTATGTTTCATTATTGAGACTCTCTAGATTCAGGTATATCCGTCACAAAATCAAATTTCATGTCCATAATCTATCCACCCGTAGATTATGACAATCACGGATAATCTCGCTGAACCATACAGGTCGAGGTCATGGAAGATTTATAATTCCTCCATCACAGGTATCGGGATAAATCCCAGAGATATAGATGTAAACGTCAAATCTCTACGGGGATTATCCAGTCGACTATTCTATTAGCAATCTCTAAAAGAATGTTTAGAACTAGCTTCTAAACTTTACCACGGGCCCATGGTTTTATCTGATTGCTAATGACATGGACTACCTATGCTCTGGTACACAGAACTGACGGATCCTATCTTGATACACATAGGACACCCTGAGGATCTATCTATACCCAACGAACAAGCGGAGGTCTGATCTAAATAGATCGGTGACGTGACTGCCGTCTAAGTGTAGAAGATGTCTCATGTGCCCACAATGGCATCTCAAGTCTAAGAATCACAAGTGCTACTCAACCCGAGAAGATTCTTATTGACGCTGGTATACCATCCATTAAGAATCTTCGATGAGTCGTTAAGTGTTTATCCGCTATTAACACCTACACGTCTATACTAGTCTCCAAGACTAATGGTTCATTGAGAAACCATTGGAATCATATAATCCAGTATACGACATGTACTGGTCTCAACGGGTTACTTTACTGACCAAGTAATGTAAACCTTGACCAGGAACAATCTAAGAATGACAACGTCATGATACTACTCAATGTCCGTGTGACGCTTTTACAACTGTATCATGACTAATCATTCTATGGTCACTACGTCTTTACCATATAAAAGATAGATTATATATAGAAACTGCATATATTATTCATAATAATAATTTTTTACAGAAGCATTCAACAGAAATACAACCGAGAATTGGCGCTCTGAGCACCAACCCCAACAAAATCTCCCACTTGCTCTAGTGCCAATATCGATTGTATCTAGTACCCATCGACTCCACATGTTTATCAAACAACTTCGGAGGTATGTCCTTCGTCAGAGCGGTCTGCTACATTATCTTCACTCAGTACCTTGCACACGACAATATCCCATCGCAACACAATCTCTAGAATGATGTGGTACTTGCGTTCCACATGCTTCGCCTTCTGATGCACCCTCGGTTCCTTTGCTTGCGCAATGGCTCCAGTATTATCAAATATAATGAAATCGCATTCTCAATACTTGGGACAACTCCTAATTCTGTGATAAGTTCTTTATCCACACAGCCTCTTTTGCGGCTTCAGAAGCTGCAATATATTCCGCCTCAGTGGTGGAATCTGTTGTCGATCCCTGTTTGGAACTCTTCCAACAAACTGCACCTCCGTTAAGGGTAAAGACAAATCCAGATGTAGACTTTCTATCATCGGGATCCGATTGGAAATCGGAGTCTGTATACCCATTAACCTGCAGCTCGTTTCCTCCATAAATAATCAACTTATCCTTAGTACCTTTAAGATACTTTAGGATATGTTTAATGGCCATCCAATGGTCATTACCTGGATTGGACTGATATCTACTAGTTACGCTAACAGTGAAACTGATATCAGGCCTCGTACATAACATGGCATACATTATGCTACCCAAACACGAAGCATAAGGTTGGTTAGACATTCTAACCTTCTCATCTTCTGTTTGTGGACACATCTTCTTAGAAAGATGAATCCCATGTCTGAACGGTATGTTTGCTATCTTACAGTTACCAAAACTATACCGTTCCAAGATCTTATCTATGTACGTTGATTGGGATAACCCAATCAGCCTCTTTTGTCTATCTCTATAGAGTTTTATCCCTAAAACATATGAAGCTTCTCCCAGGTCCTTCATGGAGAAATTCTTACAGAGATACGCTTTGACACTTTGTAACATACCTAAATCATTCCCAATGATTAGGATGTCATCAACATATAGGACTAAAAATACGACCATGCTCACACTGGCCTTCTAATACACATAGGATTCTTCCGAATTCTTGAGAAAACTAGACGATCTAATAATCTCATCGAATCGAAGATTCCAACTTCGTGAAGCTTGTTTAAGTCCATAAATGGACTTCTTAAGCTTACACACCATGCCCGAGTTTTCGCTGGACGCAAAACCTTCCGGCTGTTCCATATAGATTTCTTCATCAAGAAATCCATTTAGAAAAGCCGTTTTGACATCCATTTGCCAAATCTCGTAATCATGATATGGAGCTATAGAAAGCAAAATCCGAATAGACTTAAGCATTGCAACTGGTGAAAAAATTTCATCGTAGTCAGCACCAGGTCGCTGCGTGTGACCTTTTGCTACCAGTCGGGCCTTGTAAGTTTCAACCTTACCATCAGGCCCCCGCTTCCTCTTGTAAACCCATTTACAACCGATAGGAACAATTCCTTCGGGAAGCGGAACCAAGTCCCAAACTTAATTCTCATGCATTGAGTCTATCTCGGATTTCATGGCACTTTGCCATTTCACGGAGTCGATGTCCAACATCGATTCTCTATAGGTGAAAGGATCTGTCTCTTCAATAAGAGAACATCCAGACTCTTTTCTTGTATCAAATACAAGTCTTCAGGAGGTCTAGATACCCTTTGCGACCTACGGAGTGTGTGTGTTGAAGGTCCTTCATCTACTTGAACTTCAGGTTCCTCCGTTGGTTGTTGTTTTCAGGTTGGACTTCATCAAGCTCAACCTGTCTATGATTACCACCTTCTGACAAAAATTCTATTTCTAGAAATTTTCAAAGCGAGCTACGAACACATTTGATGCTCGATATCATAGAACAGATATCCCCTCGTATTTGAGGGGTATCCAACAAACCTAAACTTTTGCCCTCGAGGTGAAAGCTTATCTTGCTGAGTCACCCTGACATAGGCAGGACAACCCCAAACCTTAATATAATTAAGATTTGGTCTCCTACCGAACCATATCTCATACGGTGTCGTAGGAACAGCCTTTGAAGGAATCTTATTCAAAAGATGTGTGGATGTTAAGAGAGAGTAGCCCCATAAGTAATAGGGCAAATCTGTGAAACTCAACATCGATCGGACCATATCCAATAAAGTCTGATTTCTCCTCTCAGATACTCCATTGTACTGTGGGGTACCTGGAGGAGTATATTGAGCGAGAATCCCATTCTCCTTCATATAATCCATAAACTCACAACTAATATATTCGCCGCCTCGATCTGATCGAAGGGATTTAATATATTTACCAGTTTGTTTTTCTACTTCATTTCGGAATTCTTTGAACTTTTCAAAGGTTTCCGATTTATGTCACATCAAATAGACATAACCATACCGTGACAGATCATCGGTAAAGGTAACGAAGTATGAATAACCACTGTGAGCGGTCTGACTTAGTGGACCACATACATCAGAATGTATGAGTTCCAGTAAGTTAGTGGCACGGTGTCCAACACCAGAAAATGGGGCTTTGGTCATTTTACCCTGAATACAGGATTCATAAGTTGGATAGGATTCAATGGTAAGATCTGGTATCAAACCATTCCTAACCAATTGGGTAAGGCGTTTAACGCCAATGTGACCAAGCCTCATATGCCAAAGTTCAGTATTATTAATTACAAGTAAACTACGTTTATTAACTCCAGTATTTAATATATCTTTTGAAGTTTGCAATGTGTAATGACCATGCTGGTTTGGACAACAAGGATCTGAATATTATTTCTATCATATAAATACAAAGAACTATTCTTAATATTCATACAAAAGCCTTCTGTATCTAATATAAAAAGTGATATAATATTAGCGACACATCCCGGTAAAAAATGGCAGTCATGTAACAAAAGTGTCCCATTCGGCAATGAGATCTCGCATACTCCCACTGCAACTGCATCCCTCCAGGCTTCAGCCTTCTACTTTCCTTCAGCACCTGCAACGAATTGCAAATGTGAATAGGACAAGCAGAATCTAAAATCCAGCTGGATGTAACGGCTTCACAAGCCAAAGATAAATCAATAATTGGAAAAATAAAAGTACCTGATATACATGCTCTGTCTCTCCCCAGCTGGGCAATGTAATCAGGACAGTTCCTCTTCCAGTGCCTTACTTTGCTGCAGTGGTGGCATTTGTCTTCAGAAGCCCTTTTGGGCTTCGCAATCTTCGCCTGTTATTGAGGACCAAAAGCCTTCTTCCTCTTCCCATTCTTCTTCTTTCCCTTGGACCATCCTTGGGAAGAAGCAGAGAGAGAAGTAGATCTAGATGGGCGAGCCGGAACTCCCTTCTTAAGATCCTCTTCTGCCGTGAACAATATCCTATGTAGCTCCTGGTAGGTACAGACAGTCCTATTCATGTTGAAATACATCACGAACTGGTGAAATGAAGCTGGTAGCGAACCAAGAATGACACTGCTACCGAGAATGTCATTCAAGATGAGATTATGTTGCCTCAATTGATCGATCAAATCGATCATCTGAAGAACATGTGGGCTAACAGCTTGCCCCTCATCCAGACACGAATGGAACAGTTCCATGGCGACTTTGTGAACAATCATTTGTTCTTGATTCTCAAACGATTGTCTCAACTGCGTCATCATACTTTAGGAATCTAGCATACCATAGTACTGTTGCTTGAGTTTTGGAGACAGTGAACTGAGGATGTATGATTTAACCTTAAATCATCATCTTTCCAAGTTTCATAAACTTGGCGTTCCTGCTCCGTAGCATCCTCACCCAAAGCAAGGGGGCAACAGACCCTCAAGTATATAACCCAGCTTTTCTAAATCGAGGACAATCCTCAAATCCAGTTCCCAGTCAGCAAAGTTCTCAGTGCCTTTCAGTATATTCACATCAAGCATACGCGCAAACTGATTTATGGATTGTACCGCCATCGCAAATCTATCATATAGATCACGAAAAACGGTTAGCAGAAATTAAGCAGTTTCATATAATATCGAAAGCATAAACTAGATCATGGATTTTTAATCTAATATGCCCCTCCCACTAAATCATGCAATACTGTAATCCCCAAACAGAATACATAGATTTAATATTTAAATTAAATACAAAAAGTGAAAGGTGGATCCCGTGAATATATTTCGGCTCACAGCAGAGGCACGTTCTCGCATACATATATTCATCAGGTAGACAACTCATTTGTCAATCATTCTCTAATAACTCCTGGGTTTCCGGTCCTGGTCGTTTCTCGTTGTCGCTGCGAAGGCAGGCCCACAAGGAGACGTACCAAGGTTAAACTCGTCAATGATAAACTCAAGTTACTTACGTAATCCTGACAGCTAGGGCACGTTCAGAAATCCCCTTTCACTTGAATTTACCTAGTATCTGATATACATCTTCTACACCCTCACAGCAGAGGCACGGTCTCGGATGTAGTCACAAAGAAGTATTCATAAACCGTATTGACAAGATGGACCATATAACATGCATCAAATACATAATTACATTCAAACCTTATTAATTAGGGATTTTCCGCTAAGTGTCATACACCCTAAATCTAACCAGTTTAGATTCTAATAAGCATGAATAAAGGCAAGAATATGTGATTAAACATTGATTCAATGAAGGCTAATCATTTCAAGTGGCCTAGAATCAGACTCGCTATGATACCATTTTGTAGGGGTTTTTATAGGGGCGGAATACGGTAACGCAGCGGAAGCGGCGGAAAATCGTATTTTTCAATTTCAAAAATTTTTCTCGGATTCATTAAATAAACATATTTATTTAACATTCCAATAATCAAATTATGAAATAAAATTCAAATAAATCGTATTTAAGTGAATTTATCGAATTGCCCTTACATTGGTATTTTGTCCATTTTAGTCCGAAATTGATCAAATCAATTTTGAATGATTCTAAATCATTTCTAAGATGAACTTAGCATGTTCAAAACATCAAAACACCAAAACAACCAAAATCCCTAAAATCTAACTCTAAGGCCGAGAGCCCCTCCAAGGTGCATAATTGTGCACTTTGTGATTTCATGCATCAAAACACATCAAGATGCAATCCAATGAACATGAAACTTTTATGAATCATATACACATCCAAATACAAAACATATATAAAATCCCCAAATTGGAATTGGTCATGAACCCTAATTTTTCAATTTCATCAAATTGGACAAATTAGACCAAATTGGTTAAATCAAATGTTTCAATCATCATTCTTCCATCCAATCCAAGTCTCAACACAATGAAACAACTCAAGATCAAATCTAGGTCATCTAAGAGTGGGTCAACAACTCTAGATTAGCAACATGGTTTCCAAAACCTTAAAAGAAAGCTTATTACTACCACAGTCATAATCTTCCTTCATCACACATGCTCTACACTTCCATCAAAACTTCCATCAACAAAAACCACAAGGAACAAAGAAAGAAATAACCTAAGAATATCATATATTAAAGCCTAGAACCTAAGGAACAATTTCCTTACTAATAGCAAGTTCAAGAAACTTACTAAAAATCCAAGCTTTCTTGATTTTGTCTTTTTTTTCTCAAGCTCCCTTTTGTTTCTTCAATGGAGTTTATGTTTGTAAAGTGTATTAGGTTTTTGAATAAATGAAATGAAAAAACAATATATACTTGCAACAAAAGTGTCTTGGCCGAATTTCACAAATTCAAACACAAGTCATGTAATTTCATTTTCATTTCAAAATCATTTAGTCAACTTGCATAAATATCTTAATAACACTTTATTAGATATTTAATTAAGTTAACAAAGGCAACTAATATCATTTACAACAAATATCCTAATGTAAGATATTTATATTTTAATTCATTTAATCATTTAACAATTAAATAATCAATTAATTAATTAAATATATGTATAATATTTACATTAAATATTAAAAAACATATATTCATTTAGGATATATGTCAAATAACTCATTTTGACTATTAATTAATGTGTATTTAAATTAATCAAGTATTAAATGTGAATACACAATTTAGGAAAATGACTATCTAGTCCCTTTAGCACGTATCTTACGTTTAACATTTAAACGACTTTATAAATAATCAATATTATTTATTAATGTTGCTCTGGTGCTCTAAGAGTATGTTTCATTGTTGAGACTCTCTAGATTCAGGTATATCCGTCACGAAATCAAATTTCGTGTCCATAATCTATCCACCCGTAGATTATAACGATCATGGAGAATCTCGCTGAACCATACAGGTCGAGGTCATGGAAGATTTATAATTCCTCCATCACAGGTATCGGGATAAATCCCAGAGATATAGATGTAAACGTCAAATCTCTACGGGGATTATCCAGTCGACTATTCTATTAGCAATCTCTAAAAGAATGTTTAGACTAGCTTCTAAACTTTACCACGGGCCCATGGTTTATCTGATTGCTAATCATATGGACTACCTATGCTCTGGTACACAGAACTGACGGATCCTATCTTGATACACATAGGACACCCTGAGGATCTATCTATACCCAACGAACAGGCGGAGGTCTGATCTAAATAGATCGGTGACATGACTGTCGTCTAAGTGTAGAAGATGTCTCATGTGCCCACAATGGTATCTCAATTCTAAGAATCACAAGTGCTACTCAACCCGAGAAGATTCTTATTAACGCTGGTGTACCATCCATTAAGAATCTTCGGTGAGTCGTTTAGTGTTTATCCGCTATAAACACCTACACATCTATACTAATCTCCAAGACTAATGGTTCATTGAGAAACCACTGGAATCATATATTCCAGTATACGACATGTACTGGTCTCAACGGGTTTACTTTACTGACCAAGTAATGTAAACCTTGACCAGGAACATCTAAGAATGACAACGTCATGATACTACTCAATGTCCGTTGCGACGCTTTTGCAACTGTATCATGACTAATCATTCTATGGTCATTACGTCTTTACCATATAAAAATAGATTATATTATAGAAACTGCATATATTATTCATAATAATATGTTTTACAGAAGTATTCAACAGAAATACACCGGGAATTGGCGCTCTGATCACCAACCCCAACACAATCCTCTCTGGATACTTCACCAAGATATCGTAAGTATCAGTCCATACCCAACGAATAGGTAGAGGTCTGATATAAAAAGATCTTTGACGTACTGTTATCAAAGTACGGAGGATACTCTGTAGAACGACTTTCCTTAGCCCTACGCGACGGAATTGCTTTGGTGGCACCACGGGTCCGGTATGGATCTTCAAATTTTCTTTGCCTTCTCCATTTGTTGTATTAGCCAAGATCAATCCTTTAGTGTCCAACACTTAGATCAACACTCGATCTTCCAAACTATGACTCGAAACCAACAAACTGAAGTGTGGGCTTCACTCACAAAGATTAAACCTCTAAACTATTTAGAGATTTATGATGTCACAATAGTGTTTGGCCTTTTGGAATTTCAAATACTCTCACAACACTTGTGAATATTTGAAGTTCTTCTCTATTTTCTCCAAATTTTTCTCACAAAATTTTGTGAATGAATGCAAAGTATTAACCTTAGGAAGTGAGAGAAATGGTAGAGATTATATTCTCTTACACAAGCCAACTAACCTTGTCATTAAGCATCTAATGCTTTCTTGCAATGGCCAACACAAAAATGTGAATGCCATACTAAAGCATAAGAAAGTTAAGCTAAAGACAATGGCTTTGTCATTAAGCATTCAATGCTTTCTTTCAATGGCAAACACATAAATGTGGAGGCCATACCAAAACATAAAATGCATTAGCTAATGACAAATCTATTAGGTGTATCCAAGCCACCTACTGGACATAATTGCTTGGATGACATGGTAAGCCAGATTGCTTTGTCTCCAATGGGAAATAAAAATCAATATATTAATAGTGATTTATTTACCTTCAATTATGTCGTAGTAATTATCTCATAATTATTACTAACATGATTATCTCATAATCAAGACTTGATATCTCATAATCAAAGAATTCTAGAAAATATTAAGTTAAAGTAATTTAACATAGTTTTCATTTGTGACAATAAATATTATTAATCTTATTAATAATATATAAAAAAATATAATGTGAGCATATAATTAGACAATCTAGTTATATTAGGTTTGCTACAGTTAATCGAGCTAGCACGGGGACCAAATGGACCTACAGTTCCGAGCTCCAATAATTCCGAAATATTGATTAAACTCTTTAATCAAACATTACGAATTATTAACTCCACGTTATTCCACTAAAAACTCGAAGTTGAACTCCGTTACCGTAGATGGATTAATAAAATCGAACATTTTCGTGTCCATCGATATAGTAATTACATATGGATTAGCCCTTCATGAATATCTCATAAATAGAGCCGGGTCATAAGTCCGTTAAAACCCCTCTAAATATTTGTCTCTTAAGCACCATTAATTCTATAATGAACAATTAATTCATAACAATTATGAATATAAAATATTTTCTATTCGTAATAGAAACGTTGAGCGCTCAAATTGTTCAAGTCCCGAATCAACTCTTAAAAGAGATATTCATCTACTTCTCGTAAGAAGGAGTGAATTCCATATCTATGTAAAACGTTCCCAGCTACATATCAAATCATATCCCCAAAATATGTAGTTATTGCCTGGGAATGCAACACCAACCTCACCATAGTAAATCAAAAGACATAACCTGTCATGCAGGAGTTCGTAGTACACTAAGGATTAAGATCAAATCCATATATGACCATCTATTAGATAAAATGAATTTCTTTGGTTAACGGATATTAAAAGAAATTCGTATTTATCTGAGTCCAGTCCTATATGGTCTTATCATACAAGGTGCATCCATTCTCATGTCATTACATGAACGATCCCGGATCAAGGTCGTCATACAAGTATAGAATGGACCGCAACTATAGATATACCACAAACAAAGTACCCTCTTTATTTGCTCTCTATGGACTATTTAGATTACTAAATTTAGACTTAAATCCTCTCATTGCATCAAACATACACTAAGTCTGTGGTACAATAGTAATCAAGGTAAACAAGACAATTGGACAATATGCGATATAAATCAAACAACTTTGATAAAAAAAAAATAATAATGCATTTATTATTATTACAATAATCAATTTCATTTACAATACAAGAAGATCTAGGACATAAATCCCAACAATCTCCCACTTGGACTAGAGCAAATGGGACATGTCATGTAATCCTAAACCATTTAGGTGACCTTCAAAAACTTTAGCCGATAAGGTTTTTGTAAACGGATTAGCCAGGTTGTCTGCGGATGGAATCTGCATGACAACGACATCTCCTCTCTGCACTATCTCCCTGATGAGGTGATATTTCCTCTCAATATGCTTACCCCTATTGTGGCTTCTTGGTTCTTTGGAGTTCGCCACTGCCCCACTATTATCATAATAAAGTGTGAGTGGTTTATCCATATCTGGAACAACTTCCAGATCTGCCAAGAACTTACGGAGCCAGACTGCTTCCTTAGCTGCTTCACAAGCTGCTACATATTCAGCCTCCATGGTGGAGTTAGCAATACAAGATTGCTTAATGCTCCTCCATACTATTGCCCCACCACCTAGGGTGAACACTGATCCAGATGTTGATTTCCTAGAATCGACATCCGTCTGAAAATCAGAGTCAATATATCCTCTCAGAATCATACCTGACTTGTATACTAGCATATAATTTCTCGTTCTCCGAAGATACTTGAGAATATGTTTTCCGCTACCCAATGATCTAATCCTGCGTGACAGCGACATCCCCTCTCTGCACTATATGGCCCATTTACGTCACTATGAACGAGGGCTAACAGATCGATGGCACTTACACTTTTATCAAGTAAATGGTATTTTAGGTACTTTACCTAATAAACTAGATTCGTAGACATCATTTGAATGGAATCAAATCTGTTCTAGTATCCACTCTTCAAAAGTGTGGATATACGAGTCTTGTTTAATGTGTCCCAGACAACACTGCCACAAATAAGTCTTATCTGATCAAATCAGTTTGAGCTATTTGTTCGTCGTTTTATATGTTTGAGATTTATTTAAATTCAAAATATAAATACTGTTATTCACATCTAATGTGTTTATCTCAATATCATCTTTATAAAATAAAACACTTTAGTGTTCTAGAATATAAAGGTATACTCGCAACGAGTTATACTTGATATAGAGATAATGTTTCTAGTCAAACTAGTTACATTATAACAGTTTCCTAATTTAAGTACACACCCGAAGAGTATTTCCTAAACTTAGGTATCTATGGTAAAATAGCGATTTTCATCCCGTTTCCGATTCACAGATTAATCTCAATTGAAGTCAGTATCCTGCTCATAGCAGATTCTGCACATCAATACATATTTATATATCACACTTAGTATTTAAAATCCAATTTTAATACTACTAGTGAACATATTTATGACAAACATATTTGAAGTCAGAGCCTTGCTCGTCTTCAATTCCTTCATGTCTGCTTTGTCCATATGGCAGTCACGCTTCAGTGATCCCATTTGCCACAGTTTAAACAGACATCTTGGGATATGTCATTTGTCTTCCTAGAAGACAGTAATGATTTTGCCTTTGCTCTTTTCTATATCCCATAAGCCTTTGGCCAAGCCTTGGGTTTCTAGAATATCGAAGTAAGGTGCGCCTTGCGCTACTTGCATTATTGCAAACTTTGGCTTTATCTCCTTGAGAATAGCCATTAACTCTCCAAGAGTTATAAATTGCAATTTAATACTTCTAAGATCTAAGAATAGATCTATGAAGATCCTTCAATTTCTTCATCATACTTTAAGGATCTAATCCTTAGTTCTAATTAGGAAATTAAGGAGTCTTTTTGACAAGTATAATTGATTAAGCACTAAAGTTATCATCACATGAATCTTCCAAAGATCATGCTCTACTATTTGCTTAACTCTGGGCTTAGGCCTAATATGTTATTTTATCAAATAATGTAACTTATTAGTTTCCAGGACCATCATTAAATTTTATTCCAATTTGAAAATTAAAGTCGTTTAAACACATTTTCACCCAGGATTATATTTTAAACACTAATCTTTCAGTTATCTTGATTCCAATAGTCTAACTATCCAATCAATGATTTCGGGTACAATCTAATGTAATGATTACTATAGTCTAACTATATAACTAATTATAATTTTATTGGTTAAAATCAAATATATATATTGATTACTATAATCCAATTATATAATCAACTATAAATGATCGGTAAAATTCAAATATATTGATTACTATAATCCAATTATATAATCAGCTATAAATGAAGGGTTTGAATACAGTCCAACTATTTAATTAAAACAACAATTAAATATTAGTCCAACTAATATACTTATAAATAAATTATGATGAAAAATGAAATGATCGCTTATTGGCAAGTATCTAAACGAAATTTGTAAATTTAATACTTGCCTCCCACTATTTTTCGGCGAGCCTCTAACCCTCTGTGGAGTACTCGGGAAACCTAGTTTCCTAGTGGGATAGGATCCCGTTAAATAACACACAACCTTGACTTTGGCCAACAAGCTGTATGATATTTAACTAGGTAGATCTCTAAGATCAATTGGATCTCATCCAATTCCTAGATCCAATAGGTGGACATCCAAGTCCGAAACATATATCTAATATATGTCAATATATCTGATATATTCCCTAACCTTTTTCCTCTAAATCAATTAAGTCTTGGCTTTGGCACAACAAGCTTAGTGATTCTAGTTAAGCCTGACTCATTGACTTTGGAAAGCTTCGTAATCGATGTCGATGGACAAGAAGTGATCTTGACTTTGGCCAACAAATCACAACTTGGACAAGACATACGATATGGAACAAAGCCTTCATGATTCAATACATCCGCGATGGACAAAGGTCTTGACTTTGGCCAACAAACCCGTGCCAATCTTGGATCTTGAGAATGAATCACTCAATGGAAGGAAAGCGCTTAATATTTGTTGAGGATTTTTCGCGTTATTGGCAACAAATTAATTATCTTTGATTAGGACTCATCATACACCCTTAAGCATGCATTCTAAAAGCATAATACGGCGCGATAAATAAATAAATTACTAATGATATACGGATGGATATCTCACAAATTGTTCCTAGAACAAATCACTCACTTTCCTCTCCCCGGCTAGAACTATTCTAACTTATACCCAATTACATAATACAATAAAGAAACCTCATTAACATTGAGGGGAATTGGTGAGAAGAGAATTACAAAGAGTAAAGAGATAAAAGGCTGGACACGCAGGTCCATTTAATAAATTCTAAATTTATTACAACAATTTCCAAAATTGCTCTCACCCTTCTAATATCCATCCGATATACATTATTCATGCAATACATTCATGTATTCATACAAATCATGTTATTCAATCAATCTAATCCAATTAATTAATCTTTGAATTAATGACCATCCAATGTTCAAACAACGATTTGATTTGCGTGAGTCAAACTCGTTTAAGAATAAATACTTAAAGTAAGTATTGAATTATATTGAACTACAACTTTAAATCCAATTTATTTGTATTCAATACTAATTCCAATTAAATATTTACACTTACTTATAAGCCTTAAAGGCTTGGATTCCAAATCCAGTCTTAATGGGTCTCAAAGGCCCAATAACATCCAATGTCATTTTAATTAAAGTCCAATGGGCTTTTAATTAATTCTTAAGGCATGGGCTTTGGCCATAATGGGTCAAACCCAAAATGACAAGGCCCAATAGGAATCAGCCTATTGCCTACAAATTAATTTAGGCCCATTAAGCCCAATTAAATTCTTTAAAAGGTCAAGTGATGTATTTTGACTTTATGGAATTGATTTTGGGCCCTATTAGATCCAATCCAAAATTCCAAAACCAAACTTGGTCAAACCAAGCCCATTAAGCCCAAATACAAACTTTTAGCCTAATTCATAATTTAAAGGCTTATTAACATAATTATAATATTCTAAATATCACAATTATTTTAATTAAAGTGTATTAGCCATGATTAATTAATTAAACTCAATATTTCCAAAATACCAATTAACTTAATTAATCATGCTTAATCCATTAATTTATGCTCAACACAAATTGAAGCCAAAACACATTATTTCATGAACAACATGCTCTTGAATTTAACATAAACATTATTGACTTTGATTCTAATCTAATCAAGCCAACAATCAACATTTAATCATGCATTTAAACACATCCAATGGTGTAAAATTGAAAAATTCCAAGTGTAGTCCACTGCAGTGACATTTGGCCATGCTAAGGGGGATTTAAAATTTTGATCCAATCAATATTTCTCAAATCTAATCATGAACAACTCTAAGTTAACAAAATCTAAGCATGCTCAAATCATCAATTTGAAGAAATCATGTTCAAAACACAAAAGCCCCAAATTTTAGTCCCATGAACCCTAAAATTGTCATGCTTAAAATTGGCTCAAGATACCATTGTTAGTGTTCCTAGAACATGCCAAGGATCTAATAAGCAAGAAAAGGTGTTCATAAATTCATTATAAGTTGCGGAATTACTTACATTGAATGGATTTGAGCTTTTAAAATTTTAATGAAGATCTCCAAGATCCAACCTTTGTGTTGATTCCAAGCTTTGAGTTGGTTTCCCTATCACCTTAGAAGACTTCTTGAAGTGCTAGCTTTGTTGATTTTGCCACAAAATCAAAAAGAAAGAATGAGGAAGCTCACACCCAAGTTACTTAGTGTATTAGGGTTTGCTTTGTGTCAAGTGTTGTGTAATGAGAGAGAGAGATGCCTTTTGGTAAAACCAATTTACCCTTTTACCTAACAAGGTGGTTGGGTAAATGGTTTCACCAAAACCATTCCAAGGTAGTTGGAAAGTTGGTGGCTTGGAATAAATGCCAACAACTCTCCCAAGTACCACATGTGAAGTGGGCCCCAAATTTGAATTCAAAATTCAAATGGATTCTGCGAATGATTGCCGCGGCTTGGATCCGTTTAATCCAATTAAACGAATTTCCATCGATAAATAATTAAATCTAATTTAATTAAATGAAGACGCCTCATAAATATATTACGAATGTGTAACATCCCGCATAGGCCAGGATGCTACCGACAGGAGACAGGCTAAACACATCTCCATAAGCCTCTGAATCTACCGAAATTTCGGCATGATGTATTCGTAACATCATGCAACCTGGCCTATAGCCAGCATCCAAATACAACAGAACACAACCATCTGGGCCTCAGGCCAGTAACTCAACATCAATGCATTTACCAACAAGTCCTCAGGCCTGGACTCAATGAACAAAATGTAAACCACTTGGCCTCCAGCCAGAACTCAAAATGAAACTATGCTATTACATGATTTATACACATTAAATACAAATAGAAATACAAGGACAAGGGCCGTGAGGACCCATAACTCGACCCAGGACTCAACACTCTCTCGACTATAATTGAGGTGATTCGCTGTCTTCAAAGTCTTCACCGAACTACTACTACTAACCTGCAAAACTACAACTGAAAAGATGTGAGTCATAAGGACTCAGTAAGCAACCATGCAAATGTATAAAAATTCTGGATTAGCTACACAATTCCCATCTATTACTGAAACACATTATTCTTTCATCTATCTTTTACCTGAACATAAATATACTTAATTTCTATAAGAATTCACATTACAAGTATTATCATGCAGTTACTACATTACTTGGCATCTTAGTATTTACCTGCTTCTTTCGGTGTTTCACTATTTCCCAAACATATCACATACTTCTAGTCCTTCATCTGATTACTTATATACTTAAATTCTATTTATCGTTTATAAATTAAACGTCTTATTACTTGTACACATATACATCAAGTTTTTACATTGCTGACGGCCCTGCTATTATTAAAACTCCTCTCGTCTGATCACATTAAAACTCATCATGTGTTTGCTGTGCTACACTGACTTCTACTTTATTTCTATACTCATTACAAGTATGATTTATGTTTTTACAATAACTTTCTCTCTTTCATTATCTTGAAATATCATCAAATCGGAAAAATAAATGTTCTTTCTTTCAAATATTTATCACTTTACTTAGTTCATGCTGACATGTATTAATGTAATTATATGCTCACGTATTAATATTCATAAGAAAAATCTCTTATAAGGCTCTACATTTCATACCAACCATCACCTACAAAAACATGTAAACATAGTAATGATAACATGTATCAATGTTAACTACGGGTATCTAAATGTACTCATGCTACATCATGTTAACATCAAATACATGCATCTCAAACTACTTACTAGAATACATAACTTATATGCAATAATTGTAAATCAAACTTTACTTCAACAATACTATGCTTTTAGAACATGTTTTGTGAAAAGCCTTTCTGAATAACCCTTTGTTAAAAACTTTACTTTACTTTCTCTTTCTGAAAAAGTTCTGTCTGAAATTGTGTATTTGAAAACTGAAAACTACACTGGAAAACTAGAATCAGTATCTAAAAATTGAAAACTGTATCTGAAACTGAAAACTAAAATCTGAAAAACTGTTTCTGAAAATCTTGTACTAAAATTTGGTTTCTCAAATCTAGGCACTGAAAATCTGAAAACTGTGTACTGAATATTTGAAAACTGCTCTACGTCCAGGACCATAACTCAACTGGACGACTCTCTGCACCTAGGACCATAACTCAACTGGGTATACTCAATGCCCATGACCATAACTCAACTGCGGCATCTCTGAGGCTGGTGGTGCCCTACGTCCAGGACAAATACTCAACTGCAACGTAGAGCTCTACACCCAGGACCATAACTCAACTGAAGTGTAGCCACCCAGCTCTGAAATCAGGATTTCGGGACCCTGTAGCCCATAGTCATGTACATGTGCACAAGCTACTAAATCCGTCAATTCTGAATCGTATCTCAGTTACATACTGGGGTGAGGTTTTACCTCATGCCCCGAAAACCACGTAAAAACTACTGATAAACTTTTTAAAACGTAAATCGAATTTTAAAACAATAAGAAACTTTTCTAAAATACTTTTCTTTCAAAGGCATTTATAACTTTTCTTTAAAACACTTGAATTTCAAAACATTGTTAACTGCAATTCAATCTCAGAAAATCTTAGAACACACACACACACATGCATATGTAGGAGTTTAAATCAAGTCCCAAGATCAACAAATCAAGCAAGAAAACGGATGAATACACAACATAGGAGGTGCGGAATATACTCACATTGAATTCGGTTTTGATGCAAAGAAGAACAAAAATGTTTTTGCCTCTCCATGAAGCTCGGCAGTAGCTATATTTGACAGGGGGCTGCTCGGTTTTGGTCCATCTTGTTCTTGAAGATTCGGCCATGTGAGACTCCATTGAAGCTCCAAGCTTCAAGCTCCAAAAATTAAATCCAAGCTCATGAAGACACTTCCCTATCACCTATGCATCACTCATGGTGTGCTAGCACTAAGTCTTCTTCATTTTGCTTCTCAAAAATCGGTGAAACCAGAAACTTTTTAAGCAAAATCGGCAGTGAAGCCGTGAAGAAGAGGAGAGGAAAAGAGAGGGAAAGTGAGAGATCGTTTTCTTGCATGTGAGAGAGAGAAAAGATTTAATATATATATTTATTATATTTACCAAGTAAATTAAATAAAAGATATATATATCTTTAATTCAAAAGTCAAAATAAAAAGCAATAAAGCTTTCCATCATTTCTACTTTTTACTTTAAGTCACATCACATCACTTTAATAAGTGATAGTTGTCAAGTCACATCACTCAAAGTGACAATTGATTTGACGCATGATGTGACAAACGATTTGACGCTTGATGTGACTCGCGTGCCGCGCTCGAATTCGAAATGCGAATGTGCTCGCAATCACTCTCGGGCTCGGGTTTGCTAATTCCAAATTAACGAATTTTCCGTCGCGTCGTAATTAAATGATTACGCCTAGCGAAATCACTATTCACGTCGCTAACGAATTAATTCTAAATTAATTCGTTCGCCCGAATTAAAATCTAATTTTAATTCCGCGTCAAAATCCAATTTCTTATAATATATCGAATATATTATTTTATCGATTAATTCCAAATTAATCGTTCTCTCTCTTTAATTAATATTTTATCCCAGATAAAATATCTCCGCAATTAATCCCAAATTAATTTTCTCTCTCATCGAATTAATCCCAGATTAATTCTATCTCTCTCTTCTAATTAATCCAGATTAATCAAAGTGCGAGTCATACGTCATCGGTGAATCTTCAGGAACCGACCCATGAGATCTCCGGATATGTTGGCAGTAAATACGATCGTCGGACTGTCCGAACACGTAAGTACCTCGAACTAGGTTTATATCGATTTACAAGACAAGGTTGGCTTCTAGCAAAGCGCCATGCCTACCCAATTCTCCAGAAATATTCTTACAGGAATATATAGATCTGTATCAAGCGTAGTATACCTAGTAGGTG
>SKCR01051025.1:0-38284 GCA_019454045.1 Zanthoxylum bungeanum | reverse complement strand
ATGCTTCTAAATTCACATGTACAAAATAAAACTTACACCTAAGTTTACTTATATTTCACATTTAAGATTGCATGCTTGAAAGGAGCGACAAACATACAACTTCACTGGCATATTATATTCAAGAAAACACAAACACACATACTAACCACACAAGCACACATGTGAGCACCTTCTCAAGTGGTACGTGGAATTGTATCCAAAGTACAGACCGTACTACCGTCCATTCGGAATCGGCTACGGAATTTATGTCTGGGTTTCCATCCGATATACCACAAGTAATAATACTCAAATGTTATCATGACATAGGTATATGAATCGTAATACATTAAACACATTGTGTTCATACATGTGGGGATAGCTACTAGTAAAACTTTGTATGGAATCTGATGAAAAGGACTCAGTTCAGTGGGTGCGCGTTCGCGTAGCGTTTGAAAACGCATTCGAACGGTAAACAGAAGGTTCGCGTTCGTATAGCGTTCGAACGGAACCAGACCCGATGCATGATAAGACTAAAAAAGTGCGTGTGCGTTCGCGTAGCGTTCGAGAACGCGTTCGAACGGCAAACAGAAGGTTCGCGTTCATATAGCGTTCGAGGACGCGTTCGAACGGCACCAGACCTGATGCATGATGAGACTAAGAAAGTGTGTGTGCATTCACGTAGTGTTTGAGAACGCGTTCGAACGGTAAACATAAGGTTCGCGTTCGTGTAGCGTTCGAGAACGCGTTCGAACGGAACCAGACCTGATGCATGCAACACAAAGAATAAAGACAACAATGTCAAGCTCAATATGTCCGATTAAACGTATCTTGCATTCAACTGAACACACATCAACCGTCATGGCAAAGCATCGTGGTAAAGGGCTTTGACCCCTCCCCATAGGGGATCTGTTATTCCACTTACTAAGCCCATGCGCTCGATTGAATCATGCATACAAAAAATTAAAAGCAATAATATCAAACTTAGTGTGTCCGATTGAACGTATCTTGCATTCCACCGAACACACATCAACCGGCGCGGCAAAGCATCGTGGCAAAGGGGTTTAACCCCTCCCCATAGGGGATCTTTTATTCCACTTACTAAGCCCATGCGCTCGATTGAATCATGCATAAATAAGCAACATGCAGAATTTAAGTGACGAAAAATAAATAAACCAAAGCAACACAAAAAAAAGAGGGTGCCGTTTACTCAAGCGGTACGTGGAGTTGTATCCCGAGTACAGATCATACTACCGTCCATTCGGAATCGGCTATGAAATTTATGTCCGGGTTTCCATCCGATATACCGCGAGAGTTGACACATCTCTCATTTTATTCCAAAGCCACAACATACAACATCTTATAATTCAAGCATATTTATCTACTCAAGGGCCACAACATACATTTCAACACGACAGTCATGCAACAGTCATGCAAGCAATATTCAATACATAATAAAACAGAAAATGAGTGTGGAAAATACCCTCAGGTCTAACCTTTTTGCCAACTTTCAGGCTTGCATTTCACGGACGTCGGAAGGGTACAGCTCCTCAACTTCTCTGGTTCACTGGTTTAGCGTCCTAGCCCACTGTTTTGCTCTTTTGCTTGCTGTTCGGTCTCCGTTCTGCTGCTGTTCGGCCTCTGTTTTGCTGCTCACTGTTCAGGTCACTTGTTTTGACATTTCAACGGACTGTTCCGAGTGTTTTTTATGGGTTTTTGGTGTAGTCTTGTGTGATTATTTTAAGGATATTAAGTGCAGTTTCTATGTTACTTGTTTAGGGATTTTAGGGACTGTTTGAGGGCTAATAGCAGTGGTTTGGGCTGTTGTTTGGAGGTATATTTTCGGTGATGGAGGGCTGCTGTATGGGGAGATTTTCGGTGATGGGTGGAGGTTTAGGAGGGTGCTGTTTTCGGTTATGGAGTGGAGGAGATGAGGGGAATGGTTTGTGTTATTCCTATTGCTATTGGCGTGAGTGACTAAGGCTCTTTGTGTTATGATTTTTCTGTGAGTTATCTGTATGAGCTAGAGAGGTGCATGTCTTGGTTAGGGGTTGTTTATATAGAGAAGGGCTAGGGCTTCACCTTGTCTCACAAGGAAGGGATTTTGGCATTAAAGAGAGATATGCTTTGGTGTTTGAGCAAGGAAAGTCAAAGATTGAGGGGGGACAAATCTTGGCTAGATTAGGAATAAAAAATATTTAATTTGTTATGATTGATTTTAATTAGGCATGACATCTTTTTAATTTAGTGTGTGATTTGTTTGGTTAGGAAGTTAATATATTTGATTTATCTTTATTAGGTATGATTATATTTTATGTTTTATTTAATTGGTAAATGGTTTAATTATATTATTTAATTCAATGTTTAATTTAATTAAATTGGGATGTGTTTTATAGGCTTTGGGGGGCTAATTGGGCTGGGGTGCGAGACTAGCAGCCAAACCAGAAACACCGACGCCGTTCGAACGCGAAATCGAACGCTACACGAACGTCCGCAATCTGCCTGACGTTCGAACGAAGTAACGAACGCAGCACTAACGAAGACAGTGAACTTGTGAGATGAACTTGATGACGTACTTATTCTGAATTTCCCCTTCCGACCTCCGTTTCCCGCAATATCCTTAGCTAAAAAGGTAGTGCCTCCAACTGAGACTCATCATCGGGTTTCACATGCGAAAATGCGATGCCTACACTTGGGTAACCCAAGTCAAAGCCACGGACACTACAAGGCATTATTTCGGGGCCGATTCTCTATCCCCAGTGGAGTCGCCATCTGTAGGAGTGAAGCGGGGTTATCGCTATACCTATGATGCTCGGCGACCACGACACTGTTGGGCTCGCAGCCCGTAGAGAGTATGGAGTAGCCCGCGGGGGACTAAACCGGAGAATAAAGGAGTCGCCACCCAGTGTGAACTGGGAAAAAATTTAAGGCCGCACTCACCCCTCGCAAGGGAAGTCCTCAAACCGTCAGGTTCGGAATGGTCCCATACTAATGCCAATATAATGGACGGGTTCACACAATGGTATAGCCAAGTCTTAATGCAATTCATACATAAAAGCGAATAAAATTATAATAACATACCCAGAAAATAATAATCACAATAACACGATTCCAAAAGCATATTAAATTAAGAAGTACGAGATGCAATAACGAAAATCAATCAAAAGCAGGAAAATTTTTAATAAATAGGAAGCAAACAAAATGGGGGTTAATCACGCATGTATGAATATTTCCCGAGTCGGACGTGGAGTTGTATCCCAAGTACAAACCACACTACCGTCCATTCGGATTCGGCTACAGAATTTACGTCTAAGTTTCCATCCTATATATCGCAAGGGATAATAAAATACATAATCATTAATGCAATATAAATAAAAAAATAGACCTGAAATAATATAATAATGCATATGCGGATAATCACCAACATGAACAAATAAAATAAAGGCGAAATAATAAAATAACAATAAATAGACAAATGAATAAAAAACAACTAAATTCGAAATAATAAAATAACAATGAATAAATAAATAAAAAATATAAACGACGGAATGCCAAGGAAAGAAAAAGGTGACCAGAAATTTGGTTGTCTTTGATGTAGGACTTCCCATACCCGGCTGGACGTATTTCACGTCCAGCAAGGCATGCAGCGTCCAGAACTATAAAAATAAATAGAGTAAGGGTGCCCCCAGGTCTTACCTTTGAAGTTGCTTTCTCGGAAGTGCGTTAGGTAGTTTCCAGAAGGATCGAAGCTGGTTCGTTGTTTGCTGTATCTGGTTCGCTATTTCACTCGCTATTTTGCTGTTTTCTATTTGCTATTTTGTTGTTTTCTGATTGCCATTTTGTTATTTTCTGGTTGTTGTTTTTTTGTTATTTTGGCTGCTATTTTTGGATGTTTTGGATGCTATTTTTGGATGCTGTTTTCTTGTTTATTTTTACGGTTTTGGACTGTTGTATTTCTGGTTATTTTTACGATTTGTGCTGCTATTTTTCTGGTTGTTTTAAGGTTTTGGATTCACAGGTTTTGGTGTTGTTTACTGGTTGTTGTTTGGCGGATTTGGTTCACGGTTTTGGTGTTGTTTTTGGTGGCTTAGTGTTTCGGTGATGTTATTTTGGTGGCTTGGTATTTCACGGTTTCAGGGTTGTTTTGGTGGCTTAGTGTTTCGGTGATGCTATTTTGGTGGCTTGGTGTTTCATGGTTTCAGGTTTGTTTTTGTTTCGGTGTTGTGGCTTCTTTGTTTCTCAATTTTTGCAGGGTTCTTTTTTATTGGTTATTTTCGGTGGTAAGAATGAAGAAAGAGAGCTTCACACCTAGGGTCTTTTGATAGTGGTTGCCGTCTAAGGTAGAAGAAATTCCTCCAAGTGTTTTTTTGTTGTTGTTCACGCCCAAGGGAGCCTCCCGAACTGTGCTAAGTTGATGGCGAGGTGCTTCGACCCCTGGGTTTCATTTCGGAACCATGCCGAGTGTGAGATGCTTCGATCTCTGGGCTTTATTCCCGAACTGTGCTGAGTTGATGGTGAGGTGCTTCAACCCTTGGGCTTTATGTTGAGTTTCTAATATAGGTCCCAAGAATCATGAAATCAAGCACAAAATTCGCATGAATACACAAAGGAGTAAGGCGGAATACATAACTCCCATTGAACGGTTTGAGATGCGAAGAACAAGCTGCGTTTTGCCTCCCTCCAAGCTCACGGCAACACTCTCCATGGCAGTGGGCTGCTCAGTTTTGACTGGTTTGGTTCCTCCATGATTCGGCCATTGATGAACACCATGGAAGCTCCAAGCTTCAAGCTCCAAAAATGGATTCCAAGCTCATAAATTCGTTTCCCTATCACCTATGTATAACCCAGGGTGTGCTAGCACTTCTTCATCTTCCTTGCTTCTCTCAAATTCGGTCCAACCAGAAATTTGGTGAAGAAATCGGCTTGAAGCGCGTGAGAAGAGGAAGAAGAAAAGAGAGGGAGAATGGAAATGCGTAAAAGAAGAGTGGAGAGAGAGAAAGAAAAAGAAAATGTAATTAGTTTTTATAATTTCTAAAATTAATAAAAACCATTTACCAATTCTTTACTTTCCATTAAATGCTAAAGTCAAAAAGTAAAAGCAAAAGTTGCTTTTTCAACTTCTACATCAATCACTCACATCAAGTGACAAACATGTCAATCACTCAAAGTGACATTTGATTTGACGCTTGATGTGACTTGCGATTTGAAGCACGATTTGACTTGCGTGCCGCACTCGAATTCGAAATGCGAATACGCTCGCAAAAAATCCCGGGCTCGGGTTCGCTAATTCCAAATTAACGAATTTTTCGTCGCGTCGTAATTAAATGATTACGCCTAGCGAAATCACTATTCACGTCACTAACGAATTAATTCTAAATTAATTCGTTCGCCCGAATTTAAATCCAATTTTAATTCCGCGTCGAAATCCAATTCTAATAATATATCAAATATATTATTTATCGATTAATTCCAAATTAATCGTTCTTCTCTTTAATTAATTATTTTATCCCAGATATAAAATATCTCCGTGATTAATCCCAGATTAATTTCTCTCTCTTCTAATTAATCCCAGATTAATTAAGTGCGAGTTATACGTCATCGGTGAATCTTCGGGAAAGCGACCCTGAGATCTCCGGATATGTTGGTAGTAAATACGGTCGTCGGACTATCCGAACACGTAAAGTACCTCGTACTAGTTTATACCGATTTACAAGACAAGGTTGGCTTCTAGCAAAGCACCTGTTAGACAGTAATGACCCATAGCGTCACTATTTTGTAAATGATATTGTATTATTGTACAAAATTAACTATGTAGTAATGAAATTGCCTTTTACCGTTTTGTAATTTATTTACTTTGATATATAAATGGTAAAAGTCCCTATGATTAGTTCCGGATTGTGATGATATGAGACGGTATCAATCCATAAAGGTTTAATCATTAAATATCCCTAGTCGTAGTATTATCGAGATTGGACATCGATAATGCGGAATAGACTAGTACTGCACTGTGCATGTTGTGAGGGCACAACGGCATAGTTCTCATATATTTAAGTATAAGATACTTATGCAAGTGCGGTAGGAGGTTGTGTTTTACCGATGGTACGGAAAACAGCTTCGCTCTGGATAGACCCCGCGGGAGTCCCATTGGTAGTATGTCTGCGTGTCTATGGGAGTCCGCTTCAGGGTAGGTGCATATGATCTTAACCTGAGACTTGCATCGCTAGTACTTACGACAATCGGTAAACTTTAGTTTTGGTGGTCCAGGGCTTTAACGGGTTCTGTGTACACCTCTTCTGGGTTATCGAGAATCGTAGTGTATTGGGTGTGATGTCAAGATGGAAGTATCACTTCAGACATATGGAGATGATGATCGCGAGGGATACAGAACTAGTACTCTATAATGGTTGCAACCATCGGGATAATATGACTAGGTCAGGATTATCCGATTCAAAGAGACTGGTTGCTTGATGTCCGATATGGTATCGTACGGGGCAGACACATCTCCAGCCCAGGCCTTACATGTGATCATCCGATACTGGTTCGATATTACACTATACTACGATACTACGCCTGTTATAGATTCTTATATTCCAATAAGAATATTCTAGAGAATTGGGTAGACATGGCGTTTTGCTAGAGGCTAACCTTATGTTTGTAAATCGGTAAAAACGTAGTACTTAGTACGTACGTGTTCGGATAGTTCGACAACCGAATTTACTTGCCAACATATCTAGAGATCTCTGGGTCGCTTCCGAAGATTCACCAATGAAGTTATGATTCAAACTCGATTAATCTTGGATTAATTACGGAGAGACTATCTTGGATAAAGTACTATATAAAGAGAGGAAACGATTATTTGGAATTAATCGTAAAATATTATATTCGATATAATAAATCGAAATTCGATTTCGACGCGAAATAAAAATTAGATTTTAATTCGGGCAAACGAGTTAATTTAGAAGAATTCGTTAAGCGACGTAAATAATAATTTCGCTAGGCGAGAAAAGCAATTATTTATTTAAATTCGATTTAATTAACATCGCGACGTAAGTCGGTTATTTCGGAAATATCGAACCCGAAAGCGTGAGTGCACATGGGCCCACTTTCATTGGAAAAGTGTGGGGCCCACATGACAATGTCATTATATGCATATTATTGTTGATGCATTGCATGGAGATAGTGTTTACAATGCACTCAAGGGTTTTGCATTGGAAAATTGAGTGTTTGACACTCTAAGCCATTGCATGATTTGTGTCGAGTTTATTATTAATTTAATAAAATTATTGGCATAAATATAAATTGATTTCGCTAACAAAAAATCAGATCTTCTTCTCTCTCCATGCCGAAAACTTCACTGCGTTTTGGCTCTCCACTTTTCTATTTTTGTTGCAAAAAATTGAAAATTTGTGCATGTTTGGAACATAAAATACACATCTTTGGCTAGCACCATCAATGGATCATACAAAGGTGTTATGGGAAACTCATCTTTAGAGCTTGGAATGATCAAAAATTAATTGGAGCTTCTCTTTTCTGTTTGGCCGAAACCCTCATGCACAAAGGAGAAATTTTTGTTCATCAACGCATGAGATTCCGATTGTGTGAGTATGATTCCGGTACTTCAATATTGAACATTCAGTAATGTTTTACTTGTTCTTACCGATTTACAAGACAAGGTTGGCTTTTCCAAAGCGCCATGCCTACCCAATTCTCCAGAAATATTCTTACAGGAATATATAGATCTGTATCAAGCGTAGTATACCGTAGTATTGCGTATATCAGCCCAGTATCGGATAGTCACGTGCTAGGGCTGGGGCTGGATAAGTGTCTGCCCCGTCCGAAGCACATGTCGGATGTCTGGTAACTAGTCTCTATAATCGGATATACATGACCTTGTCATAATATCCCGATGGCCGGCCAGCACTTAAGAGCACTAATACCGTATCCTGCGTGACATCATCTCCACTATGACTGAGAGTGATACTTCCGTCTTGACATCACACCCAATACACTACGACTCTGATAAACCCAGAAGTGGTGTACGCAGAACCGGTTAAAGCCCTGTACCACCAAGACCAAAGTCTACCGATTATCGCAAGTATTAGCGATGTAAGTCTCAGGTTAAGACTATACACACCTACCTTGATTTCGGCCTCCCATAGACACATAGTCATAATACCAATGGGATTCCGAGGGGTCTATCCAGAGCGAAGCTGTTTCCCGTACCATCGGTGAAAACACGACCTCCTATCGCACTTGCATAAGTATCCGATACTTATATATATGAGAACTATGCCGTTGTGCCCTCACAACGCACACAAGTGCAATACTAGCCTATTCCGCATTATCGATGTCCAGTCTCGATAATACTCCGGCTAGGGATATTAATGATTAAACCTTCGGGGACTGATACTGTCTCATATCATTCTCAATCCAGGAACTAATCATAGGGACCTCTCTTCATTTATATATCTATGGTGATCTAATCACAAATGATGAGAGTGCAATTTCCTTGTCACATAGTTAATTTGCTACAACAACACAATGATCTGTGCAAATAGTGACGCTATGGGTCATTTTGTCCAACAATCTCCCACTTGGCACATAGCCAGTCACTCAAGTGTCCTACACCCGAACTATGTACGGTTGGCTCAAACTGCTGAGAAATGCTTTCGTCAGCGGATTTGCATGATTATCATCTTGATGCGATTTATTCGATCATCACATCGCCACGATATATGATCCGAATGAATCAGATGAGTATCTAAGTATGTATCTGGATCGTTGATGAGACCATTAATTCTTTAGCCTGTGCTGACGCCTAGCTCAGCTGCTAACAGAACTATATCTAATCTAATTAGATTTGTATCGACCCAAATGACTTCTATTGCTGCTTCAGCTGCAGCAACAACCCGCATTTGTTGTTTATTCGGTAACAATATCTTGCTTGGAAGATTTCCAGCTCACTGTACCGTTATTCAAACTGTATAGTACCGTTTGCGACTTTTAGTCGTCTTTATCGGTTATATGAAACTTGCTACAGTGACCCCAGTCACTTTAAGTTCTCCTTCTCCATAGACTAAGACAACATCCTTAGTTCTCTAAGATACTAACGGATGTTCTTAATATTAATCCAGTGACTATCACTCGGATTGGCCTGTTTGTGAATCCATATGCTCAAAGCGTATGATACACCAGGTCTTGTACATTTTTCAATGTACGGTTTCTAGGAGAGTATTTCGAAAGCCAAGCTTTCGCCGATATTTATTTTATGGGAATATCATTTCCAAGAAATGACGTATTATCATTATTTTATAGGACAGCCACTGTCAGTGCGCTCCCACTAACCTTCTTATATACACAGAATTATTTTCGTTTTGAATTAAATCATACACCATTATGATTATATCAAAACGATAATTCCAAGAACCTAATGCTTGCTTCAATCCAATCATGGATCGAATAACCTGCATTATCCAAATGGATTTACCGTGGCAACAGGTAAAAGGTTGAATCGTAATCAACACAATGTTGATAACGATACCTTTCCGTTAAAAGCCTAGCTTTATACGCTGGTATGTTGCCATCCATGTATGTCTTCCTAGAAGACTTTTAAGTACCATTAGGCACAATGCCTTGTGGTACATCAACTAGTATCCAAACTGGTTGATATACATGGAATCCATTTCGGATTATATGGCACTTTGCCATAATTAGGGAGTTGATATCTTGTATCACTTCCTCATACGTAGTCAGTTGGTATTCCTCAATAAGATTCACATCTTTATGAGGTTAGATCAGAAACCCATACCCCAGGTTGTTTTCTGACTCTGTCCGACCTACGCGGTTCTTGTGTATTCGAAGATTAATGGTAATAGTCTCATCCTGGATGAACTATTCATGTTCCATTAAGATTCAGTGCCTTGAACAGTATTACTCCGATTTCCATCGAGTTATACTATCCTCCCACTTACCACTGCATATCGGTATTCCTCTCAGGAAAACCGTATGGTGAGTAACAATCTAATTGTTCTCTTGTGAGATGTATAAGTACAATACTTATGGTATCCCTAGGATAACCTACATTTGGCACTTATCCTATTTGGGTTTTAGTTTGGTATCATCCAAACATATGCCTAGCATACCCAAATTATCAGAATGAGAAACCCGGTTTCTTTCCCGTTCATATCTAATATGATATCTGTCAAACAGATTATTATGGAACCTTATTCAAAATAAGTTCTTGCACTGTTTAAAGCTTATCCGTTGAAGGAAGGAAATGGTAGCTCAGAGCGACTCGTGATTAACCTTATTATGTCTAACAAAATTCGGTTAATCCGTTCGGACACACCGTCAAACTGACGTATTCCGGGAGGAGTCCTTATTTGAAAGAATACTATACTCTTTCATAAAAACTAGAAACTTATTGCTTAAGTATTTTCCATTACAGTCTTACCATGACGGTTTAATACTTTAGCCGATCTATTTGTCTATTTCGTGTCGAAACTCTAAAAGTTTCCGATTTGTGTTTCAAAAGAAACACATAACCATACGCGATGCCACATCCGTACAGGTCACGAAATATTCATATCCATATCTAGCCTAGCTAGACATGGGCCCACTTGCTTCACTATGAAGTAGGGCTAACAGATCGGTGGCATTTACACTTTTACCAAGTAAATAGTGTTTTAGGCACTTTGCCCAAATAGACTAGATTCGTAGACTTTATTTGAATGGAATCAAATCAGTCCTAGTACCCGCTCTTCAAAAGTGCGGATATACGATTCTTGTTTAGTAGTGTCCCTGACAACTATGCCACAATTAAGTTTCTTAACTGATCAAATCAGTTTGAGCTATTTATTTGTCATGTATAATTGAGATATTATTTATATTCAAAATATAAATTCTGTTATTCACATCTAATGTGTTTATCTCAATATCATCTTTATATAATGAAACACTTTAGTGTTCTAGAATATAAAGGTACACCCGCAGCGGGTTATACGCGATATAGAGATAATGTTTCTAGTCAAACTAGCTACATTATAACAGTTTCTAAATTTAAGTACTAACCCGAAGGTAGTTCCTAAATTCAGGTATCTACGGTTAAAACAGCGACTTTCGTCCCGTTTCAATTCGCAGATAAATCTCAATTGAAGTCAGTATCCTGTTCAAAATAGATTCTGAACATCAATATATATATTTTATGTACCACACTAAGTATTTAAAATCCAATTTAATACTAGTTGTGAACATAATTATGACAAACATATTTGAAGTCAGAGCCTTGCTCGTCTTCTATTCCTTCTTAGGATATGTCCTTTATCTTCCCAGAAGATTATAATGATTTTGCCTTTGCCTGTTTCAACACCCAGAAGCCTTTGGCCAAGCCTCGTGTTTCTGGAATATCGAATTAAGGTGCGCCTTGCGCTACAAGCTTAATATATTATTTTATCAAATAAAATAACCTATTAATTTCCAGGACCATCCTGAAACTTTATTCCCAATTTGAAAATTAAACCATTTAAACACATTTTCCCCAGGATTATGTTTTAAATGTCAATCTTTCAATTATATCTTGATTCTAATAGTCCAACTATTTAATCAACGATTTGTGGTACTATTTATTATAATGATTATAATAGTCCAACTATATAATCAAATATAATTTAAATTAATTAACCTCAATTACATTGATTACTATAATCCAATATAAAATCAACTGTAAACTGAAATTAATTAATTCAAATATATTGATTAATATAATCCAATTATATATAATCAAATATAATACAGTCCAACTGTTTATTAAAACAACAATTTAAATATTAGTCCAACTAACATTTAATCTAACGAAAAATAATTTGAATGAGCGCGTATGGCGAGTAATTGAACGAGTATTGCAAATTCAATTCTTGCCTCCCACTATTTTTCGGCGAGCCTCTAACCCTCTGTCGAGTACTCGGGAAACCGTGTTTCCTAGTGGGCTAGGATCCCGTTAAATATCACACAATCTTGACTTTGGCCAACAAATTGTATGATAATTAACTAGGTAGATCTCGAAGATCAATTGGATCCCATCCAATTCCTAGATCCAGTAGGCGGATATCCAAATCCTAAACATATATCTTATATATGCCAATACATCCAATGTATTACCTAACCTTTTTCCTCTGAATCAACTAAGCCTTGGCTTTGGCACAACAAACCTAGTGATCCCAGTCAAGCGCGACCCATTGACCATGGAAAGCTTCGTAATCAATGTCGATGGACAAGAAGTGGTCTTGACTTTGGCCAACAAACCACAACTTGGACAAGACACCGATATGGAACAAAACTCTCGTGATTCAAACACATCTTCGACGGACAAAGGGCTTGACTTTGGCCAACAACCCAATGCCAATCTCGGATCTTGAGTAAGAATCACTCAATGGAAGGAAAAACACTTGATAGCGAGGGTTTTTCGCGTGCAATTGGCTACCAATTTATTATCTTTATTAAGGTCTCATCATCATACACCCTTAAACATGCATTCTAAACACATAATAAAGCGCATATGAAATAAAATAATAATGATATGCGGATGGATACTTTACATTGATCCTAGATCAAATCTCTCATTTTCTCTCTCCAAAGCTAGCACATGTATTTACTTCTACCCGTTACACTACACTTCTAAAGAAACCTCATTTACATTGAGGGGAATAGGTGAGAAGAGAATACAAAGAGTATAGAGGTGATAAGGCTGGACACGCAGGTCCAATTAATAAATCAAATTTATTACAATTTCCAAAATTGTCCCACCCACCCGACTAATATCCATCCGATATACATTATTCATGCATCGCAACCATGTATTCATACAAGCATGTTATCAATCAATCTAATCCAATTAATTAATCTGATAATTAGTGATCATCCAATGTTCAAACAACGATTTGATTTTTGCTCGAGTCAAACTCGTTTTGCGAATAAGTACTCAAAGTACGAATTCTTGAATTAAATTAAACTACATAATTAAATCCAATTTAATACGCATTTAATTCTAATTCACTATTTAATTCCAAATTAAATATTACACTTTTATTAACGAACCTTTACGACTTAAATTCCAAATTTAATCGCAACGGGTCTCAAAGCCCGATTAACATCTAATGTTTATTTAATTAAAGTCCAATGGGCTTTTAATTAATTTCTATAAGGCGTGGACTTTTGGTCAACTCGGGTCAAACCGAATAACCAAAATCCAATCCGGGAGTTACCCCATAAGCCAGAAATCAATTTTGGCCCATTAGGCCCAATTAAATAATTAAGGTCCATTAAGTCATAATTGGACTTTATGGATGCGGTTTTAGGCCCAATTGGATCCAACCAAATTTGCCTAAACTCAACTTTGTACAACAAAGCCCAAAAGCCCAATCACAACCTTAAAGGCCCAATTTCCAAAAATAAGCCCAATTAATTAACTTATAAAATTCTAAATTCCATAATTAATTAACCTAAGTGTAATACACAATTAACCACCCAATTAATATTTCTAAAACATCAATTAGCATACTTAATCATGCACTTTAATGACAAATAGTGTCCAACACAATTTATTAAAATCAAACCCATTTACATGCTTTTGTTCTCGGCAATTAGGGGTTTTCCAATCCGATTCGGTTTCAATCCAATTGAATCCACAATCATCATTTCCCAAATCAATTCAATTCATCCAATGAATTAAAATCAAAAAACACAATGAATTTCAAATTCAATTGAATTCGGCCAAGCCACTTTAATTTGGGAAAAATGTTCCAAATCAAAATTCAATCAAATTGAACTTCAAAACAACATTACCCAATTGTTTTAAGTCATCCAATGATCAAACAAACAAAATCACCAAGAAATTTAGGGTTCTTTAATTTCGGCCAACATAAGCAATTTGGGGAAATTTGTTCCAAACACAATTTCAACAAATTGATCCAATCAATCTTAAATTAAACATACTTTAAGCATTCTCATTCATCCAATTTCACAAAATATGCTCAAAATCAAGTTTACCCAAATTTGTCACTTTATGCCAACATAAAAAATGGGGAAATTTGTTCCAAACATAATTTCTTCAAATTGATCCAATCAATCATTAATTCAACAACATTTAAGCATACTTAATCAATCAATTTAATCAAATCATGCTTCAATTGATTTTACCCAATTTGTCATGCCCAAAATTTAGGGAAAATTGAATCCAATCCAATTTCATGAAATTGATCATACACAACTTCAATTCAACCTCATTCAAGCATACTTCATCAAACAATTCAACCAAATCATGCCTAAATCGAGTTTACCCAATTTTAACCCTAACTTTTTCATGCTTGATCAAAGCTCAAGATACCATTGTTGAGTTTCTAATATAGGTCCCAAGAATCATGAAATCAAGCACAAAATTCGCATGAATACACAAAGGAGTAAGGCGGAATACATAACTCACATTGAACGGTTTGAGATGCGAAGAACAAGCTTCGTTTTTGCCTCCTCCAAGCTCACGGCAACAGCTCTCCAAGGCAGTGGGCTGCTCGGTTTGACTGGTTTGGTTCCTCCATGATTCGGCCATTGATGAACACCATGGAAGCTCCAAGCTTCAAGCTCCAAAATGGATTCCAAGCTCATAAATTCGTTTCCCTATCACCTATGTATAACCCAAGGTGTGCTAGCACTTCTTCATCTTCCTTGCTTCTCTCAAATTCGGTCCAACCAGAAATTTGTGAAGAAGAAATCGGCTTGAAGCCGTGAGAAGAGGAAGAAGAAAAGAAAAGAGAGGGAGAATGGAAATGCGTAAAAGAAGAGGGAGAGAGAGAAAGAAAAAGAAAAGTAATAGTTTTTTAATTTCTAAAATTAATAAAAAACCATTTACCAATTCTTTTACTTCCATTAATGCTAAAGTCAAAAAGTAAAAGCAAAAGTTGTTTTTCAACTTCTACATCAATCACTCAAATCAAGTGACAACATGTCACATCACTCAAAGTGACATTTGATTTGACGCTTGATGTGACTTGCGATTTGACGCACGATTTGACTTGCGTGCCGCACTCGAATTCGAAATGCGAATGCGCTCGCAAATAATCCCGGGCTCGGGTTCGCTAATTCCAAATTAACGAATTTTCCGTCGCGTCGTAATTAAATGATTACGCCTAGCGAAATCACTATTCACGTCGCTAACGAATTAATTCTAAATTAATTCGTTCGCCCGAATTAAAATCCAATTTAATTCCGCGTCGAAATCCAATTTCTAATAATATATCAAATATATTATTTTATCGATTAATTCCAAATTAATCGTTCTCTCTCTTTAATTAATATTTTATCCCAGATAAAATATCTCCGTGATTAATCCCAGATTAATTTTCTCTCTCTTCTAATTAATCCCAGATTAATTAAGTGCGAGTTATACGTCATCGGTGAATCTTCGGGAAGCGACCCATGAGATCTCCGGATATGTTGGCAGTAAATACGGTCGTCGGACTATCCGAACACGTAAGTACCTCGTACTACGTTTATACCGATTTACAAGACAAGGTTGGCTTCTAGCAAAGCGCCATGCCTACCCAATTCTCCAGAAATATTCTTACAGGAATATATAGATCTGTATCAAGCGTAGTATACCGTAGTATTGTGTATATCAGCCCAGTATCGGATAGTCACGTGCTAGGGCTGGGGCTGGATAAGTGTCTGCCCCGTCCGAAGCACATGTCGGATGTCTGGTAACTAGTCTCTATAATCGGATATACATGACCTTGTCATAATATCCCGATGGCCGGCCAGCACTTAAGAGCACTAATACCGTATCCTGCGTGACATCATCTCCACTATGACTGGAGTGATACTTCCGTCTTGACATCACACCCAATACACTACGACTCTCTGATAAACCCAGAAGTGGTGTACGCAGAACCGGTTAAAGCCCTGTACCACCAAGACCAAAGTCTACCGATTATCAAGTATTAGCGATGTAAGTCTCAGGTTAAGACTATACACACCTACCTTGATTTCGGCCTCCCATAGACACATAGTCATAATACCAATGGGATTCCGAGGGGTCTATCCAGAGCGAAGCTGTTTCCCGTACCATCGGTGAAAACACGACCTCCTATCGCACTTGCATAAGTATCCGATACTTATATATATGAGAACTATGCCGTTGTGCCCTCACAACGCACACAAGTGCAATACTAGCCTATTCCGCATTATCGATGTCCAGTCTCGATAATACTCCGGCTAGGGATATTTAATGATTAAACCTTCGGGGACTGATACTGTCTCATATCATTCTCAGTCCAGGAACTAATCATAGGGACCTCTCTTCATTTATATATCTATGGTGATCTAATCACAAATGATGAGAGTGCAATTTCCTTGTCACATAGTTAATTTGCTACAACAACACAATGATCTGTGCAAATAGTGACGCTATGGGTCATTTTGTCCAACACTTACTCCGAACCATGCTGGGTGTGAAGATGCTTTGATCTCTTGGGGCTTTATTCCTGAATGTGCGGGTTGATGGCGAGATGCTTTGACCATTGGTTTTATTCCTGAATCATGCTGGGTTGTGAGATGCTTCAATCTCTGGGCTTTATTCCTGAACGTGCGAGTGATGGCGAGGTGTTCGACCATGGGCTTCATTCCCCGAACATGTTGGGTATGAGATGTTTCGATCTCTGGCTTTATTCCCGAACGTGTTGAGTGATGGGAGGTGAGTTGACCTATAGGGCTTTATTCCTGAAACCATGCTGGGTGTGAGATACTTCGATCTCTGGGATCATTCACGAACTGTGTTAGTTGATGGCGAGGGTGCTTCGATCCATGGGCTTTATTCTCGAACCATGCTGGGGTGAAAATGCTTCGATCTCTGGGGCGTTTATTCCCGAACCATTCATTAGTGTGAGATGTTTCGATATCCGGGCTTTCATTGCTGAACTCTGCTGAGTTGATGGCGATGTGCTTCGACACCTGGCTTTATTCCCGAACCATGCTGGGTGTGAGATGCTTCGATCTCTGGGCTATATTCCCAAACTGTGCTGAGTGATGGCGAGGTACTTCGACCCCCAGGTTTTATCCTGAACCATGTGGGTGAGAGATACTATGATCTCTAATGTTCATTCCCGAACCATTCCTAGTGTGAGATGCTTCGATCTCTGTGCTTCATTCCGGAACAGTGCTGAGTTGATGGGAGGTGCTTCGACCCTTGGGCTTCATTCCCGAAACCATCCTCGGTGTGAGATGTAGACACTTGTATTTTTGCATGAAAACCCAATGATGAGCCTCGTATGGAGCACTACCGATAAGTTGCGGAAGTCGCGGGAAACAGACGTCGTAATGGGAAATTCAAAATAAGTACGTCGTAGATTAATTCGCATGTTCACTGTTGTGTGTTCGTGATGCGTTCGGAAACACATTCGAATGGCGAACAGATTGCGGGCGTTCGTGTAGCGTCTGGAAACACGTTCGAATGACATCGATATTTCTGTTTCACTGTTAGCCTCAACCCAAAATTCACAAAAGGCCCATCAAAGCCCCAATCCAAATAATTAAAACATTTAAAACACAGGTCACAAATTAAAAATAATATCCTTCCTAATGAAATTAAATCCAATTAAATAAAACAAATCAAATCCAATTAAAGATAACAAATCAAATCAAATCAAATCAAATCAAATCAAATCCTCCTTCCTAAATTAAATAAAACAAATCAAATTTAAACCAATCTAAATAAATCATCACCACTAATTTAAAGATGTTTCCCCCACCAAAAATACAAAGATCAATTCCTTAAATAATTGAATTAAATTTACACCCATATTTACTTGATTTTATTCCATTTTAACCCATGCACCAAACCAATTAACCTAGCTCACCATTATAAAAGGAGGCTCTTCACGCACAAAACACTTCTCTCCTTTGGCTCAGATTCACGGCATCAACTACACACAAAACAAAATAATGAAACCCTGATACCTATCACAAACCAAAAGCAATAACAAAATAAAACCCTAGTAACCTCTAACATTCTTCTCACTCCTTCACGGCTCCCCCCTCTCTCCATACATGGCACTTCACGTTCTCACCTCACATCACAACTCCTTCAACTCTCGGCATCACACATCACAAACCCCTAAAGCCGAGACACAAACACCATTTTGACACTCAGAAAGCCAGGAGGACGGAAACAACAAGAATAAATTGCCATCATCAACTGACCACCGATAGATTCAACAAACCCACTTGTCCAACAATCTGTCCCACCTCACGTCCCTTCTCGCTCAAAACAAACAAATAAAGCCCACGTCTCTCCTTCATAGCAACAACCCACTCACCAACTTGCCAACTTTCCACCTTGCCACTAACCACTCTCTCTCCACTCACAGCAGCCAACACTCTCGGCACAAACCATTCAAACCTTACCCCTCACAGCCACAAACAACATAACTTCACGGTCCCTCATCAAAATAAAATTCTCACCCCTTCACGAAATAGACACACTCAACGCACCACATAAAACACACTCGTGAAGAGTGATAGCCAGCAACACCCTTTATTTTATCATTTACCCTTTGCATATGATTGCTTTATTTACGAATGCATTGCATTCTAGTGCGCATGGGCTAACTAGGGTGGATTAAAGGTCCTCTATTCGAGGGTAATGCCTAAAGGCTACCTTTACCACGATGTTTTGCTGCGCCGGATGAGGTACACTCGATTGGATGTGAAATGCGTTCAATCAGGCATACAAGGTACCATATTATTTATTTGTTTATTCATGCATTGATAATTTAATACGCATTGGCTAACTAGGGTGGATTAAAGGTCATCTATTCGAGGGAAATGACTAAAGGCTACCTTTACCATGATATTTTGCCGCGCCGGACGAAGTGCACTCGATTGAATGTGAAATATGTTCAATCGGGCATACGAGATCCTATATTATGTATTTTTTATTAACGTATGGGTTTCATCGTTTCAAATACCATTTTGGTAATCTCGTTTGCACGTATTTCCGAACGCTACACGAACGTATGCATTCTTCCTCAGTCCGTTCGAATGCATTTACGAACGCTACTCGAACGATCATGCATTCAGTTTTATCATGCATCGGTCTTATCCCGTTCGAATGTGTTTCCGAATGCTATACGAATGTGGACATTCTGTTTATCGTTTGAACGCGTTATCAAACGATACACGAACGCGCATACATTGAATATATTTCTTTTCATCACATTTCATGCATGCTTGCTTCTTTGGTCATTTCTTTTTTCATTACATAATTAACCATATCATTTCATTATTGACATTTTATCTTTGTTAATTATTTATATTTCCGCATTTATTTATTTAATATGTCCATAAGATTGTGTGTGTTTCCTCTTATTTTATTTACTTCTATGCATGCAAACTTAGATATAGGTTGTATGCAAACTTAGATATAAGTTATTTTGCATGTGAATGTTGTGTAGACTTGCTTATATTATTGCGCGATTCCGTTCATTACAAGTCGCATAGTAATGGACCATTCCGAACCCAATGGTTTGAGGTCTTCCCTTGCGAGGGGTGAGTGCGGCCTTAAATCTTGTCCAATTCACGCTGGGTGGCGACTCCTTTATTCTCCGGTTTAGTCCCCTCATGGGCTACTCCGTACTACCGACTGGGCTGCGGGCCCGGGACAGCGTCGCCCATTTCTGTGTCCTACAGTCTGGCGACTCCAGTAGGGATAGAGAACCGGCCTCGAAATAATGCCTTGTAATGCCTGTGGTTTTTGCTTTAGTTAACCTAGTCTCATATATTGCATACCCTTTTTACCATGATGGCGTCATGTATCGTGAAGTCATTTTCGCGCTCATCACTCGTTGGCACGTACCTCAGGGTATAAAAAAGGTGCGCTCACTTGGTCGTTCGAACCCTTGAGTGGGGAGACCTAGTGTGGGCAACCCTTCGCCGGCAGGAGCCTTTATCCATACCATATAAACCCACATGTGAACCATAGTCATATATCCTATAAAAGTTGCCCCCTTTATACTTTTGATAACCACATGCATATTATATCTTATACATCTCACGCATCTCATGCATCTCATGCATACACGCATCATGTTAACCTCGTGTCTTAAAAGCCATCATAGATATCCGTTGGGTTAGAGAAAAAAAAAGATTTTACTAGAAGAGTTTAACAAACATGGATATCAGGGAAAAGGAAACCGAGGAACAGAAAACTTTATGGCAATGATAGAAAGACCATTATTGTAAAAAAAAAAGAATTTTTTTTTAGTCCTTAATAGTTAGGCATAAGTCCAAGGATGTAATCGTTTGCTTTAGGGAGAAATCTTAGAAACGATAAACTATTAATGTGCTTTTATCTGATACTTTGAGTAATTGATCTATGTTAGACTTGTAAGCACTTGATTATGGTTCTTAGCAGTGGAAACCCTGAGTAGTTAGCAAAGTGACTAGTTGAAGAAATTGTAGGTCAGTGAATGACCGTTCACCTAAATGTCTATCCTGATTTGCTTGTGTTATGATGTGATGTATGGTTGAAAATAAAAATAAAAGTCTCTAAGGAAAAGAATTAAAACACCTATAACCGATAAGCGTTAAGCTATCCATGGGGGAGTATTAGGACCACCATGAGGAGAAATGCTACCTTAAAGGGTAGGTGTGTTGAAAAAAAAATAGAAAAAATAAATAAATAAATAAAATAAAATAAAAAAAGGAGACAAGAAAAGAAAAAGAAAATCATACCATATTGAGCACGGAAAAGCAATTGCATAGCATAATTGAGACATCTAGGTTGGTTTGACCCATCAATCCCAATTTTTAAATGAAATCATTGAGTTGGCTTACCTAGGAATCAAGCTGTAAAAAACCTTTGCACACACACACTTTGAGTCTGGCTTAGATCATTTTTTCAAAGACTTGTATTTGAGTTGCATCAAATGTTTTGAAGGTTCTCTGGTTTCATTACTGAGCATTCTTTGAGGACAATGATATGAATAACTATTGAGACTATTTTGTAGCTTGTAATATAGTATGATGATATGAATGCCACACCATGTGGTCCACCTTGACCAAGTGCAAGCAGTAGATAGCATAAAAACCTAAATCAAGTCTGGGGGCGACCAGTCTACCACCCCGCGAACAGGGATATAACGGGATATTGAGTCATGGGACCAAAGGAAACTGAGCAATCACCATAAGAGAATTGACAAAAGGAAAATGAAAGCATGTCTAGGGGGCGACCAAAGACATTGTAGGGGAAGGGCGCCAGAGGGCAAGGAAGGCCTAACCCAGCGAAATATGAAACACATCCATGCATACATGCATACACGTCACATGCACACAATTTGTGTCTTGTTTTTGTTCGCAGGATTTGAAGAAAAGGAAAAATTGGCAAAGACAAGCGGTTATGGAATAAGACCCACAATTCAGATCGGGAACAAGACCCATAATTCAGATAGGGAACAAGACCCACAATTCAGCTTGGGAACAAGACCCATAATTCAGTTCGGGAACAAGACCTACAATGGAGATCAGGAACAAGACCCACAATTCAGTTCGGGAACAAGACCCACAATTCAGATCGGGAGCAAGACCCACAATTCAGTTCAGGAACAAGACCCACAATTTAGATCGGGAACAAGTTCCACAATTCAGATCGGGAACAAGACCCACAATTCAGTTCGGGAACAAGACCCACAATTCAGATCGGGAACAAGACCCACAATTCAGTTCGGGAACAAGACCCACAATGCAGATCGGGAACAAGACCCACAATTCAGTTCGGGAACAAGACCAACATTCAGATCAGGAACAAGACCCACAATTCAGATCGGGAACATTACCCACAATTCAGATCGGGGACAATACCCACAATTCAGATCGGGAACAAGACCCACAATTCAGATCAGGAACAAGACCCACAATTGAGTTCGGGAACAAGACCCACAATTCAGATCGGGAACAAGACCCATAGTTCAGATCGGGAACAAGACCCACAACTCAGTTTGGGAACAAGACCCACAACTCAATTCGGGAACAAGACCCACAATTCAATTCAGGAACAAGACCCACTCGGTGGTTCGGGAACAAGACCCATGGGTCGCAGCACCTCGTCACCAAATCACTCAAAACAACAGGTAAGTTCAGATACAGCTGGCAAGCCAGGTAAGTAAAAAAATGAATGCATGACTTTGATATGATTGTCACTGTTACACACTGCACAAGTCCCATCAAAGTGGGGGCGACTATAGACACTTGTATTTTTGCATGAAAGCCCAATGATGAGCCTCGTATGGAGGCACTACCCGATAAGTTGCGGAAGTCACGGGAAACGGACGTCGGAAGGGGAAATCAAAATAAGTACGTCGTCAGATTTAATTCGTATGTTCACTGCATATGCGTTCGTGATGCATTCGGAAACACGTTCGAACGATGAACAGATTACGGGCGATCGTGTAGCGTCTGGAAATGCGTTCGAACGACCATCAATATTTTTGTTTCACTGTTAGCCTCAACCCAATTCACACAAGGCCCACCAAAGCCCAATCCAAAGAATTAAAACATTTAAAACACATATCACAAATTAAAATAATATCCTTTCTAATTAAATTAAATCCAATTAAATAAAACAAATCAAATCCAATCCAATCCAATTAAATAAAACAAAACAAATTAAATCAAATCAAATCACCCTTCCTAAATTAAATAAAACAAATCAAATTAAAACCAATCTAATAAATCACCGACCAATTTAAAGATATTCCCCCACCAAAAATACACAAGATCACTTTCTTAAATAATTGAAATAAATACACCTCATATTTACTTGATTTTATTCCTTTTTTAACCCATGCACCAAAACCAATAAACCCTAGCTCACCATTATAAAAGAGGCTCTTCACACACACAACACTCCTCTCTTAGCTCAGATTCACGGCATCAACTACACACAAAACAAAATAATGAAAACCCTAGATACCTTCACAAAACCAAAAGCAATAACAAAATAAAACCCTAGTAACCTCTAACACTCTTCTCACTCCTTCACAGCTCCCCCCTCTCTTCATACATGGCACTTCATGTTCTCACCTCACATCACAATTCCTTCAACTCTCGGCATCACACATTCACAAACCCCTAAATCCGTGACACAAACACCATTTGACACTCAAAAAGCTGGAAACAATAATAACAAACTGCCCTCATCAACCGACCACCGATAGATTCAACAAACCCTCACGTCCAACAATCAGCCCCACCTCACGTCCCTTCTCGCTCAAAACAAACAAATAAGCCACACGTCCCTCATTCAAAGCAACAACCTCACTCACCAACTTGCCACATTGCCACTAACCACTCTCTCTCCACTCACATCAGCCAACACTCTCAGAAAACCATTCAAACCTTACCCCTCACAGCCACAAACAACCACAACTTCACGGCCCGTTATCAAAATAACACACCACACCCCTACACGAAATAGCACACACTCAACGCACACATAAAACACACTCATGCAGCGTGATAGCCAGTAGCACCCCCTTTACCAAAAATCTGCCACAAAAAATAGTCCCAAAATCACCCTAAAACAGTGAACAAAATAGTGAGAAACCAGTCCAAAATAACCCCGGTAAACGGTGGCCAAAACAGTAGCAAAACAGTACGAAAACAATGAAGGAAAATAGTGAAACAGCAAAGGAAAACAGCGAAACACCGAAGGAAAATCTTGAACCAGAAAACCATAAATGTTACGGAACACTAACCCTTCCGACGACGACATAACGCACTCCCGGGGAGCAACTTAAAAGGTAAGACCTGATGGCACCCTTTGTTATATTTTATTATCCCGGACATGGCATGTTTGGTTGGACGTGGAATACGTCCAACCGGGCATGCGAAGTCCTACATTAAAAACGGCCAAACCATTGGTCACATCTCTTTACTATTCCGTATTTATTTTCAGTCATTTATTTTCCTTTAATATTCCGCACTTAGCTTACTATTTATCGTTTCTGTTTTATTGTTGTTTCATCACATCCATTATCATATTCCATGCATACATTGAGTTGATGATTGCGTGCTATCTCTTGTGGTATATCGGATGGAAACCCAGACTTAAATTCCGTAGCCGAATCCGAATGGACGATAGAACGATCTGTACTTGGGATACAACTTCACGTACCGCTTGAGAGACTTTCAAGCACGTGTTTCATTTTGTGATTTAAATCTATGCTTATCGTCCCGCTATTTATCTTTTTATGCATTTTGTTTATTCATGTATTGTTACTTGATTCGCATGGTCTAATTACGTTGGTTTAAAGGTCCTCTATTAGAGGGAAATGCCAAAAGGCTACCTTTACCACAATATTTTGCCGCGCCTTTTATTATGTCATTTACCATTTCCATATCATTGCTTTATTTACGCATGCATTACATTCTAGTGCGTATGGGTGAACTAGGGTGGATTAAAGGTCCTCTATTTGAGGGAAAAGCCTAAAGGCTACCTTTACCACGATGTTTTGCCGCGTCGGACGAGGTACACTCGGTTGGATGTCAAAATGTGTTCAATCGGGCATACAAGGTCCCATATTATTTATTTTTTTATTCATGCATTGATAATTTAATGCGCATGGGCTAACTAGGGTGGATTAAAGGTCCTCTATTCGATGGAAATGCCTAAAGGCTACCTTTACCACGATGTTTTGCCGCGCCGGACGAAGTGCACTCGATTGAATGTGAAATGTGTTAAATCAGGTATACGAGGTCCTATATTATGTATTTGTTTATTCACGTATAGGTTTCCGTTGTTTCAAATACCATTTTGGTAATCTTGTTCGCACGTGTTTCCGAACGCTACATGAATGTATGTATTCGGCCTCAGTCTGTTCGAATACGTTTACGAATGCTACTCGAATGCGCATGCATTCTGTTTTATCATGAATCAGGTCTTATCCCGTTTGAACACGTTTTCGAACGCTATACAAACGTGGACATTCTGTTTATCGTTGGAACACGTTATCAAACGCTACACAAACGCACAAATAGTGAATAGATTTCTTTTCATCATATTTCATGCATGCTTGCTTCTTTGGTCATTTCTTTTTGCATTACATAATTAACCATATTATTACATTATTGACATTTTTATCTTTGTTAATTATTTATATTTCCGCATTTATTTATTTAATATGTCTATAAGATTGCGTGTTTACTCTTATTTTATTTACTTCTATGCATGCAAACTTAGATATAGGTTGTATGCAAACTTAGATATAGGTTATTATTGCATGTCAATGTTGTGTAGACTTGGTTATATTATTGCGCGAATCCTTTCATTACAAGTGGCATAAGTAAAGGACCATTCCAAACCCAACAGTTTGAGGTCTTCCCTTGCGAGGGGTGAGTACGACCTTAAATCTTGTCCCAGTTCACGCTGGGTGGCGACTCCTTTATTCTCCGATTTAGTCCCCCACGGGCTACTCCATACTCCCGACCGGGCCGCGAGCCCAGGACAGCGTTGCCCATTTCTGTGTCCTACAGAGATGCTTCGATCTCTGCGGTTCATTCCCGAACAATTCCTAGTGTGAGATGTTTCAATCTATATGCTTCATTCCTGAACCATTCCTAGTGTGAGATGTTTCGATCTCTGGGTTTCATTCTCGAACTGTACTGATTATATGGGCCTTGACCCTGGGATTCATTCCCAAAACTGTTGATAATGGTGGTGAGGCGGGCACAGTTGTCAGTTTCATGGCCTTTTTCCGGATGGAAGTGACAGTATAGGTTTTGGTCGAAGTAGTGTGGCACAGGGTTTGGAAATGGTATAGGTTCTAAGGGTTTTAGGAGTCCTTGCCTCTTCAGCTTTTACAACACCTTTGACAAAGGTCTACCAAAATTAGAGAATCGCTTGTTTCTGATGGCGGTGACCTCAGCATGAGCGGGCTTGGTCCCTGAAGGCCCCCCAATGGTCTTTCTATTTTGGCCATAAAACTTTCTGTTCTTAGCTTCCTCTTCCTCGATATCCATGACAGTTTCTCTTAACTGTCAAAAGTCACTAATCATGGAGGTCATCCTCCTCAACTTGTTATAAATGGAGGGTTTGGTGCCCTTAATGATCATCTTAATTTAGATCTACTAGGGTTGTGTCTGCATCTTCTAGAGCTGGCCTCTCCTGCGATCCACATAATCTTTGAAGCTCTCATCTAGCTTTTGTTTGGTGTTTTCTAGGTCACGCAGTGACAAGTCTATCTCCAGGTTCGTGACATATTGGTTCAGAAAGGCCTCTGATAATGCCCTCCAGTCATCCCTGACCTTTCTCTCCAGGCCATGATACCATACTACGGGCACCCTTTCTAGTGACATCCCAAACATCTTCTGCACCTGACGCTTCGACAAACCCACTGAACTCATCACTGAAATATATTTTCGGAGATGGACCCTTGGATCTCCGTTTTCTTTGAACTTGGCTATGTTAGACATCTTAAACTGAGGAGGCAGCTGTTTCTCGAAATTCATCGCATCATAGTCTAACAGATCTTCATGTTTTCCCTTCATCTTGCGGGTAACTGACTCTACTTGTTCTATGAGTTTCTGTAACTCTGCCTGAGACCCAGCTATCCTTCCCGCGGCATATTCAGCCATGTCGTCATCAAACATAGGGATTTCTTTGCTCACCTATTCGGAGGCTCCTCACGCCTTCCATCTCATTTTTTTTTGTTCCCACTGTGCGGGGTACTGTCAGATTGGCCACAGCGTTGGTCAAAGCTTGTAGTTGCTCGGTAACTTTGGTGATGTTGGACTCCAATTGATCCATGCGGGAATCTTTACTGTCTGATGTATCCATGTTTGCTAACCTCTTCTTGACAAGTCTTCATTCTTCTCTAACCCAAATAATATCTATGATGGCTGTTAAGACAAGGGGTTAGCATGATGCGTGTATGTATGAGATGCATGAGATGCTTGTGGTTATCAAAATAGCATATATCCTTCCGACCTTTTCCTCCCACACTCGTGGTAAGTCCATTTATGTCCTAGGTATGACTTATTTTATGCACCAATGTGGGGTACAAAAAACCGTTCTCTCCTACTATACAGGGGTGAACCTTGGCTACCTTAGTCATTTTTCATCAGTAAAAGACAAAGTCCGCCCATTTACAAGATTGACTCAACCTATTATGGGTGACCGTACCATTTCCTAGAAACGACAAATTGGGCCCTCGATAATCACGGTTGTGACGGGGAGGGACTTGGAGATATCTAAAAGTATACAAATATGCCATAACAAAGCGTACCCTTCCTGGATGAAAGCTAGTGTGGATATTGAACTCATGCATTTGGCATATTCGGATCATGTATGGACCTTCTAAGCCCCTCAAGGTTTTCATACAAGTCAGCCCGCTATCATTTTAAAGCGTTCAATCATATTATCGCGAGGTGTAAACTTGTCCCAGTTGAAAAGGCCCAACAGGTTTACAGTTTTGCGATAAGGTGGCTAAAAGACTTCAAATGATATGGGGTCTAAGCACAAGGTGGCCCATCGTCATTTTGAAAACTTTTGGCCCAATTATCATAAAATACAAACTCGTCCCAGTTTAAGTGGCCCAACAAGTTCGTATCATATGACGAGAAGTTCAACTGGATCCAAATGAGAATGGTCCCAAACACAAGCATGGGGGGTAGCTTTTATAGGACATATAACTATGGTTCGTATGTGGGCTTACATGGGTATGGATAAAGGCTCTCATCGGCGAAGGGTTGCCCACAACTAAATCTCCCCACTCAAGGGTTCGAGCGACCAAGTGAGCGCGCCTTTGTTATACCCTAGGGTACGTGCCAACAAGTGATGGTTATTATCACATAATGATCAGCTGCCTTGAGTGAAATTGACTTCAAGATACATGACGTCATCGGGGTAAGAAGGGTATGCAAAATATATGAGACTTGGGTTACCAAAGCCAAAGCCATGGACACTACAAGGCATTGTTTCAGGGCTGATTCTCTATCCCCAGTGGAGTCGCCATCTGTAAGAGCAAAGCGGGGTTTACCTCTATGCCTATGATGTTCGCGACCACGACACTGTTGGGCTCGCAGCCCGTAGAGAGTATGGAGTAGCCCGCGGGGGACTAAACCAGAGAATAAAGGATTCACCACCCAGTGTGAACCGGGAAAATATTTAAGGCCTCACTCTCGCAAGGGAATACCTCAAACCGTCGGGTTCAAAATGGTCTCTTACTTATACCAGTATAATGGACGGGTTCACATAATGGTATAGCCAAGTCTTAATGCAATTCATACATAAAAGCGAATAAAAATCTAATAACATACCCAAGCAAATAATAATCTCAATAACACGATTCCAAAAGCATATTAAATTAAAAAGTACGAGATGCAATAACGAAAATCAATCAAAAGCGGGAAAAACGTCAATAAATAAATAGCAAACAAAAGGGGGGTTAATCACGCATGTCTGAATATTTCCCGAGTGGCACGTGGAGTTGTATCCCAAGTACAAACCGCACTACCGTCCATTCGGATTCAGCTATGGAATTTACGTATGGGTTTACATCCGATATACCGCAAGGGATAATAACATACATAATCATTAATGCAATATAAATAAAAAATAGACATGAAATAATATAATAATGCATATGCGGATAATCACCAACATGAACAAATAAAATAAAGGCGAAATAATAAAATAAGAATAAATAGACAAAAAGATAAATAAAAAACTAAATGCGAAATAATAAAATAACGATGAATAAATAAATGAAAAAGATAAACGACGAAATGCCAAGGAAAGAAAAATGTGACCAGAAATTTGGTCATCTTTGATGTAGGACTTCGCATACCCGGCTGGACGTATTTCACGTCCAGCCAGGCATGCAGTGTCCAGAACTATAAAAATAAATAGGGTAAGGGTGCCCACAGGTCATACCTTTCAAGTTACTTTCTTGGAAATGCGTTAGGCCGTCGCCAGAAGGATCGAAGCTGGTTTGCTATTTGCTATTTCTGGTCGCTATTTCACTCGCTGTCTTCTGGTTTCTGTTTTGTTGTTTTCTGGTTGCTTTTTTTTTTCTTATTTTGGCTGCTGTTTTTGGTTTTTTTGGCTACTATTTTTAGTTATTTTGGTTGCTGTTTTTGGTTGTTTTGGCTGCTGTTTTCTTGGTTTTTTTTAGGATTTTGGGCTGCTTCTTTTCTGGTTATTTTTACGATTTTGGGCTACTGTTTTTCTGGTTGTTTTTGCGGTTTTCGGTTCATAGTTTTGGTGTTGTTTGCTGGTTGTTGTTTGGGCTGTTTTGGTTCACTGTTTTGGTGCTGTTTTTGGTGGCTTAGTTTTTCGGTGATGCTATTTTAGTGGCTTCGTTTTTCACGATTTCAGGGTTGTTTTGGTGGCTTAGTGATTGGTGATGCTGTTTTGGTAGCTTGGTGTTTCATGGTTTCAGGGTTGTTTTGGTTTCGATGTTGTGGCTTCTTTGTTTCTCGGTTTTTGCTTGGTTCGTTTTTGTTGGTTGTTTTCGGTGGTAAGAATGAAGAAGGAGAGCTTCACACCTAGGGTTTTTTGGTAGTGGTTGCCGTCCAAGGTAGAAGAAAAGCCTCCAAGGATTTTTTTTATTGTTGTTCACGACCAAGGGAGCCTCATTTTGATGATGAAAAAATGTCCATTTTATAATGTTTTGGAGGGTTCTCTAAACAAGGAAACAAATCATGTTTATTTTGGAAATTTATTTTGGGAAAGGATCTTATAAATTTGGTGAAGAGGTGATTTCAAATCTTGTTAATTTGGTGGGGATGGGATTTCAAATCTTGTTAAATTGGAAAGTGTTGATGAGGGGATTTGCATGGATTGCATGGGCTTTGGGCGTGTGCATGGGTTCATGGTCCTTGGGCATGTATGGTGGTTTGCATGGGCTTTGGGCCGTGTGGATGAGCCGAAGTTGAAGGGTGCAAGGGCGTGTTTGAGGCTATGGTTTGAAGCAGAAACTGACTGAGTGAATCTGAGGCTGGTTAGTGAGTGTGAATCCGATGAGGTGCTAATTTTGGAGGTTTTCCTTCCTTCCGGCATTCATTTTCGCAACTTCCGCAACTTTTTAGGTAGTGCCTCCATACGAGGCTCGTCATCAGGCTCATGCAAAAATGCAATGTCTACACCTATGCTAGATATCCACAGGTTAGACTCACTTTCGCTGCGCGAAGTACCGATCCGACCCTAGGGGTCCACATCTGCTCCAATAGAAATTACCATCAAAACTCTCTTTACTCACAACTAAAATACTCTCCTCACCGTCTCATTGGATTCAACCTAAAACACTTTCAAAATGCAAGTTGGGTTGATTAATAAACGGAAAATTACGGAGTTAGTAGGGTAAGAGGTGGGTGATGGTGGATAAATAAACACATTAGGTGGTGATAATAAGGTGGTAGAGATTAATTAGATTTAAATAGAAAAAAAATGATAATGTTTATAATGTTTTAGTATTACATGGTTGCCTTTGAGAGTCTTAACAATGAGCTTCATTTCCACGAATTAGGTCCAAGCACGGATTGAAACGACAACGTTTTTTTTTTTTTTTTGAATTACTGAGTTATGGGGTGAGCGCCTTGTGAGTTTTTCAAGGGCAGAGTATCTGAAACCGATCTGAGAGGGGGTTTAAACGTTGGAATTTAAAATTGATTTATAGAGTTTATTACCTATTCTGGAATTTAAATTTTTAAAAATTTTATTAATGATTATTTTAAGGTTATGTTGTTTTTTTTTTTGTTTTTTTTTTAAATAAAAGTTTGGCAAATCCAAATATATTGTTAACCAAGACTCAAATCCAAGTAGAGTCTATTTTGTTATTAAAACTTATAAACTTTGTTGTATGAATTTTAAAAGAATTTAAGACGTACACAATAAAATATTATCATATAGAAAAACTTGAACATTCCCTACCTGACAAACCGAATGATTTCCAAAAATAAAAAAATCGAATTGAATCTGAAATGCCATCTCTATTTCTGATAATTAATTACTAAGCTCTATTACTTTTTATCTAAATAATAAAATCTGGTGCCACATCAGCTGGAATACAAAGTTTATATACTAACTCTGTAGCTGTATCAATACTATGAATTTGCTTGATCTCTTGCAATGGTGGAAGTTTTAGAAAATATTTTTAATTTAAGGATGGAGTGGCATGTAATGTGATTGGAAAATAAAACACATACATATAGTGGGTTCTAATGAAGGATTATGGAAAAATACATGTTTCAATATGCTAAAAGACAAATAACATTACATTGAAATCAATATTTTCTTTGTCTTTTAATATATCTATTAAGGCGGGATCCTATAACTTTACAAAGTTGGGGATCCTACATTTGAACCATTCTATGTGTGTACATACATACATACATACATACATATGCTGATTTTATACTAATCATCCTGATGTTATTAACACCAGGACGATTTATATAAGAACAATCATGTGTGTATATATATATATATGTTTTAGACGCTTTAAAATGCAGATTCTAATACATTTTTTTTTGTCTTTAATGTGTATCCGCATTTTATAAAACGCGGACCTCTGACCTAGGCTCTCTATGTGGAGATATTTTTACTTAAATTTTTGGCATAAATTTTTAGCCATTAGTATTCTACAATCAAATAGTGTATATTAAAAGTTAAATAAGAATTTAATGATACTAATTCTTCCGATATTTGATTGCATGACATCAATAGCCAAAATTTATGTAAAAAGTTTAACTTAAAATAGTTTAACCTATACATACACACACGTTAATGTTCATCTTTTGTCAGTCATTCAATGTACAACTAACGTCGTAAACTATCTTTCTGTTTCAAAAAAAGGAAAATAGACCAAGACAGGTTATTATTCGCTTTTATAACACCCCGTCAAAGGCATGATTTACGGTAAGAGACAGGATTAATCCATCTTCATATGCCTCCAAATTTCAAGAAAAACAGACATTATGTATCCTAAAACTAGATAACATGTATCACAGTCCTGCATCAAAACGAAACCTTAAAAAAATCAAAATATACAAAAGGACCTCAGGTCCATACAAAACTTATCAAGCTCAAAATCAACACTCAATGGCGTGCCCACAATATCAATCAACATTTAAGGGCTCCATGCCCACAAAATCATATGCAATCAAAACTCTAACTTATTAATACAAAATATCGTGCTCAACACGACAAATAACATATAAATCATAGACTCTAAACTTTTAAGACTCTTCCAGGACACTTGCGAGGGTGACTGCAACTTGGGTGATTCGCGTCTTAAGTATGACTTTCCAAAGCTGAAGTGGTTGACCCATCTGGTAGCCAACCTGTAAAACTAGAACATTGGTTTGGTGTGAGTTATAAAAACTCAATAAGTAACTATGCTCATACTACAAACAAACACACAAGTCAAGCATATTAGAGGTTTTTCAGGATTACTAAGTTTTACCAGTTCAGATTTGTCAACTTTTCCTATCCTATATTCATTGCACATGCCAACTCCTCACATATATATATACACACACTCATATATGCCAAACTAATGATCAAACATCCAAAGTATAAAAGAAAAAATTATAATATCAACAGAGTATGTCATTTAACATAGAGTCTATTTCAATTATATGAAATGTGAAGTTACACTATTATAATTTATCACAGATAAGCCACCTTTGAAATATCATCAAATCGGTAAGTCAAACAAACTTTCTTCAATTCGAATCAATCTTACTTCAATTCCAATAGCCTTATAGTAGTTTAACATTCATGATTCATATACATTCATAAGTATCATAGCTCACTTCTCTTATATTCACACAAATACAATTTCAGAATTCTTACTTGGGGACACGTCAAACACCAGAAGCTTACAAACACATTCGATTTCTTTCATAATATACATATGTAAATAAACTAGTAAACATAATTTATAGCATCTTATACTCACACCGATTTTCAGGTCACTCTTTCATTCCACGCAAACATACACAAATCATACATATCACAAGATCTATCATACACACATATTCACTCAAATATACATACAAACATCTTGGAACCGTTAACGAAGCATTCATAACAGTAAAAACATCAAGAATACAATCAAACAATACATACATATGGGTGACTTACACATACAATGCTCATACGAGACTCATTATCTTTTTTAGAGTAGGTATGAGATGAATGTCGTCCGAACGGATTCCTAACCAGCTCGACTACTGTACCATAAAATCATCAATCAATTAAACATACACACATGCACATGTATCACGTAACACAACTCATCACATAATTTCTCATACACGAGCACATGCATGTCAAATACTGCTTTATCATCAGAATAATCATACACATAAGTATATACATCAAATATACGAATGTACACAATACTTCGAATTAAGATACCATAATCTTCAACAGTCCTCATATCATTTACTTATCAATCAAAAATAATCCGTTTCAAAATTCTTATTTGAAAATATTGATACAGTATCTTACCCAATATACATCTTCATTTATATAAGTACCTTATCAATCACATACTTTTATTACTCAGGAAAGTCTTAGATTATACCAACCCAACCTCTATACATCTAAATTATATGCATTAGTCAATAACAAACTTATTGCAATAACTCACATCTACACGTACTAATACAAATTAAGAAATCATAACTTGTTCTCTTTACCGATCTTATACACTCAAATCATACTTATTTTATCATCTCATACGTATACGACTACGTGATCATATACTTATACATATAGATATTCATTCACATATACATATACATATCATTACATGTTCATACACTTACGTACATCCATACATATACATGGATATTAAGCTCATCACATATTTCACTTCATATTATATCAATAGAAAAATCCGTACTTATGGTGTTTGGTTAACTTAACTATTCATAACCTTGAACTCTGTTCTTAAAACCATCTCATATTATCCTCATTTTATCCTAAACACTTCAACCATTTACACACACACACACACACACATTTTTAAATATGAATAAACATTCAAGTACTCATCGCATTGATTACTTACCTAGCTTCGAGAGCACTCCAAGTCCTAGTCAAATCTGTCAAAATAAATGGCAAAATGCCGTCAGAATCGTGACTTACGGTATTCTTAACTTAACTTTGATAAAATCTCGGATCTTTCTGAGACAACCAAAACAAGTCTGATTTCAATGATTTCAGTTCCATCAATCTTAAAACAGCCTTACAAACTAATCCAAGACACTAGTTAACTTAAATCCTCGGTTTACGTATTTTTAGAAAATCTTTCGAAAAAATTTCCGTAAATGCTACGGAATGGTCCTGAACCCTCCGAACCTGCCCGAATTTATTTAAACATTATCATACCATCATATATATCACATATCTATCATTACACTTAGGAAAACATCAATACACATTAAACCCACTTTTACCAGAAACTTTCATAACCTATCAGAATTATCCAATTAATTCTGTTTTCACCCAGATTCTACCAAATACACATATTCAATATAGTCATATTCAAACAATTCAATTTATAACAATATGTTACTCTACGAAGCTACTGGATACATCCAAACATTTAACGGAAAACTTGAATTTAACGAATTTTTACTGGGAGATCTTACCGAGATTTTGAGAGCATATACGGACTCCAAATAATCCCATGAACGTGCTCGAATCGATAAAATTCCGTTCAAAGATACTATTCATTCATGGGTCACTATTTACCAACTCTTTATTCCTCGTTTTGCATGCAACAGTGCACAAAATGGAAAATCTGTCACCGCCAACTTGTAGTACTATTTGAGAGCTTCGATTTGGTGGGTGGCTCAGGCCATGATCGAGAAACCCAAGTCCGCATATTTTCTCATTTATTTCTCACTGTTGCCGGTATTTTCGATGTCGCCGCCGGCCACCATTGGATGCAGGGTGGTCGGACGCTCCTTCTGGTGTCGTCGCGATGGTCGCCCATGGTCGGATGGCTGTTAGCGTGACCAGCCATCGCTGGTTCAATTTGAAGACGAAGGGTCGTTTAAAGGAGTTGAGTTCTTTTTGTATTTTTCTGTAATTTCTGAAAATAAATGGGTTTAAATAGAAAAGTTTCTATAATTTAAGTTTAGACCCTCGCGAAATTATAATCAGGCCCCTATCACATTTAAGTTTACCCGTATAACGATATAATCAAGAATCGCGTAACCAGTTCTCGAAACCACCCATTTTCCAACGTGACGAAGCTTCACTTTAAAACTTTCCGATCTTTTTCCAGCACATAAACTCTTATTTTCGAACATCATTCGGTTCTAAGTTCTAAACTTTAATTCGAAACCTTCTAGAACTATTCCGAAAAAAATTCGGGATATTACAACTTTATATGATGAATGAGGTTTTCATGTGAGAATATAGAAAACAATTATTAAAAGGCTGATTAAGAGTTAGTCGGTGATAACAGTATAATGGTCAAGTCAATGAATGATCCGGGAGAAGATAAAATAGTTGAGCTCGTAAGGATGAAGATGAATAAATTTTTCTCACCCTTTTGAAGAGAATTGCTGATCTTTTTATACGAGTACCTTTAAGAACGTCATTATCCTTTTAGACGCGTGGCCAACTTGGGTGTAACATCTCACCTGAGACAAGATGCTAGCGGTAGGCAATGGTTAATCTGTCACACTCAGCCTCAGAATACACGGAAAAATATACATAATCCATATCCAGATGTTCACAGCACACATATCATAATCATTCTTTCATATCAAACATATCATATCACATTAATTTTTTAACATATATCGCATACATAAACACATCAAACCGCCTCAAGGCCCGACACTCAATTAAATACACAAGTAAGAGGACCCAAATGCTGACACACGCGGACCGTGGCATTAATGACTTCTGATGGGTTCTCGCTCTCTCTAAAGCCTATTCTCGATAGCAGGGACTTGAAATCTCCAAGACAAACATTGGAGAGTGGGGGTCAGATCTTTTAAAAGACCCGGTGATTGAACACAGAAAATATCAAGATGAAATATCATATACATATATGTAACATCACCGATCTGGGAAGCTACCGACAGATGAGAGATTTTACTACCACCTAAGCCACTAACTATTGACTAAAAATAATGCCATTTTCTTATCTTAAATGACTTCTACCCTAATGATATATATGTACACACACATTTATAAATCTGTGATAACACGTAAACCATAATGAACATATATAGTCTGAGTACATTGTACAAGTATAAACATATCATACATCAAAAAGAAAACAAAAGGAACTACATTCCGTGTGAATGTAGGTCTGACATGATGGACCCCTGAGACTAGTGACTGCAGTGCTGCTCTTATCCCTGATCCATGTCCCCAAAATATGGTTGTGACTCATTAGTGAAATGGTCCTGCAAAAAATGGAGAGTATGAGGGGTGAGTTCTAAGGAACTCAGTGAGTGGAGCTATAAAAACTAAAAAAATAAAAGTATTAAAGGATGCTCACAAACAGTAAATTAACTTCTTAATTTGTAAAACATAAATCGAGTTTTCTTTTCAAATCTGTAGTGATAAATCATTTTCTTTTAAAAAAAAAAAACTGTCTATCTGTGATATTTGAGAATCTGCTGATAATCTGGCACTTGGGAGCGTCCCATTTTACGCATAATCTAGTGGTATTGGGCGTTATGTCTCGCTATCCCCTAAGCCATAAATCTGGAGCCGGGGGTGTAGATCTATGCTACCCTTCTGACTTAAAATCTGGGATCTAATGGCATCAACCATCTCTAGTCCTGAACTATGTGTGCACACGATATCTATATCTGGAAATTCCATATCGGTACAAAGTTACATCTGAGGTGCCTTTTTCCCCCATGCCTTCCGAAAATCATGAAAATCATATCTGGAAATCATTTTCATACTCAAAACATGTATCTAATAACAAACTGTATTAAATCTATTTCTGTTTAATTCATAACTCTCATTTTAGTATGGAACTTATCTCAAAATAAATGAAACTAAAGTTCAATAAGCTTTAATGGAAACCATTTAAAAATCGTAATAAAATTCTGAGTAAATACTTCATTCACAGTGCTACGGTGAGTCGGGTGCGGTGCACAGTATGGGTGATCTCTGAGTGCTTTGATGTCGATCAACGGCCAAAGAAATCATTAGTTTTCTTGTAATAAATAGAAAAACACATGCAATACATGGTTGATATTCTATACTTATAAACTTATTATGTGTTTACACACTTATATGAGACCCTTAGAGTGTCCCCTAACATTTTAAGATAAAACTGGAATGGATAAAACCTGATCCTGGAAATTTGGTCACGCATCACGATACTAGATATGGGCGTTGCGACGCTCACTCAATCCGGTGAGGCAGTGAGCAACCTCTGTTCTCTGTGTCGTGACCTAAGGGTTGGGCGTCACGACTCTCTCACCCATCGTGATGCTAAGCACTGCATGTCGTGATTTCTACCAACCCGAATCGAGGCAATAAGTTTCCTCTATTTTCTGCATCGTGACGTTGGTCCTACAGGATCGTGACGCTCACATTCCAGAAATACATCAGGTGCACTTCTCCAGTACGCATCGTGACATCGGGTATGCTCGTCGCGACGCGAGGCTATTTTTAGGACCCAAATTTAACTTCATCGTCACTCTTAGCTTTCACAATACTATTCAAGCTAATCCATAACAAACACACAAAATGTCATCAATTACACCCTCCAAATCCATCTCATCTACATTCTATAGATCCCATCTTAGTTTTATACTTATGGATTTTCATAATTTGGGGGTTCCTCACAAACATTATTTTCTTAACCCCAATAATCAACCAATCATCATCAATCTCAAGCTAACAACATACCACAATCATTAAAACTCAACAAATCAAGGTTTGGGTCAAGCTTCCCTTACCTTATATTCAATTTTTTCTTCACTAATAGGTTCCTCAAACTTCCATTCCTTCTTCCTAAGCTTGTTTTGAGATGGTTTAATGTTGGTTATCTTGGAATTTTTTCAAAGAAAAATGGCAATCCCTATTTTGCTTCTCCTATAATTTTCGGCAAAGGGGTGAAAATGATGGCTTTAAATTCTTTTAAATATTTCTTAATTTGCTCATGAAATATGTAGGCCTTTCTAGAGATTTAAGATTAGATTTTGGGCTCAAAATTGGGTTAGATTACTAAATTTTGTTGATTAAGGCCCACTTGTAGTATAATAT